>JADBJO010003148.1:15000-17500 GCA_016801955.1 Conus betulinus | reverse complement strand
ACCCTTGTTGATCAGACAAAGTGTAAAAGCAAAGAGAAGGACGCAGTACCCTTGTTGATCAGACAAAGATGTAAAAAGCAAAGAGAAGGACGCAGTACCCTTGTTGATCAGACAAGATGTAAAAAGCAAAGAGACGGATACAGTACTCTTGATGATCAGACAAAGATGTAAAAAGCAAAGAGAAGGACGCAGTACCCTTGTTGATCAGAGACAAGATGTAAAAAGCAAAGAGACGGATACAGTACCCTTGTTGATCAGACAAAAGTGTAAAAGCAAAGAGAAAGACGCAGTACCCTTGTTGACGCCATAGCCCACGATGGACCAGCTCTTGCCAGACCCTGTCTGACCGTAGGCGAAGAGCGTGGAGTTGTAGCCGTTCCAGGCGTTCTCCAGGATCCCTTTGCCCAGGTCGTTGTACACACGTTTCTGGAGCAGGTCAACACAGGAGTCTTTGGTGCCTTGGGTTTTGCTTGTGTGTTTTGTTGTTTCAATGGTTGTTCAAAATGAATGAAACGGGATTATAGAGGTGATGATAGTATTATAAGGTGTGCGTGCGTGTCTGTATGTGGGGAAGAGAGGGGAGTGTGGTGTGTGTGTGTGTGTGTGTTGTGTGTGTGTGTGTGTGTGTGTGTGTGTGTGGGTGCGTGCGTGCGTGCGTACGTGTGTGTGTATGTGTGTGTGTGTGTGTGTGTGTGTGTGTGTGTGTGTGTGTGTGTGTGTGTGTGTGTGTGTGTGTGTGTGTGTGTGTGTGTGTGTGTGTGTGTGTGTGTGTGTGTGTGTGTGTGTGTGTGTGTGTGTGTGTATAAGTGTTTGTGTGTGTGTCTTTGTGTGTGTGGGTGTGTGTGGTGTGTGTGTGTGTGTGTGTGTGTGTGTGTGTGTGTGGTGTGTGTGTGTGTGTGTGTGTGTGTGTGTGTAATTACCTGTGTGTGTGTGTTACGTCTGTGTGTGTATGAGAGAGAGAGAGAGAGAGAGAGAGAGAGAGAGAGAGAGGAGAGAGAGAGAGAGAGAGAGAGAGAGAATTGAAGAACCCATCCGGGCAGACGGAACGATTACTTTCACGCCAAGGCTGGTCATTTTCACGCAGAAAGTGACCACAAGTCGCTAGAACACCTTTGACTCTGTACTACAATCAAACAACTGGGAACATCACAAAACTGATTCGGGTTTAAAGTTGGTTTAGAACGTTTTTGAAAACGTTCGTACAAATGTTTACTAATGGTCAAACTATCCCCTTTTCTTTCAAGCTTGATTTCAAACTGTTGGGAATCGAAGAGGGGACCGGACACCAAGTGCGGTTGAATCTCTGAATAAATTGACGTATATCCACTGATCTCTCCCCCATTCTCAATCCCTGTCTGTCGCCCCCCCCCCCCCTCCCCCCCCCCCCCCCCCTCCCCCACCTCCTCTCCGCACACCCACTGCCCTACCTCTATCTCTTTCACCTTTTTCCGTCCCTTCAAAGATTTGTGTTCCCGGAACATTTTTGTCTTTGTTGATCGTACATTGGCTATCTTTGTTGATCGTACATTGGCTGTCTTTTGTTGATAGTACATTGGCTGTCTTTGTTGATAGTACAGTGGCTTTCCAATAAAGACTCAGACCTTATGATGATTTCGATCTTAAGGATTTTTCTTCCGAGGTTTCAGGTGCCAAGTTTTGATATTACATTGGTTTGCATCGTCGAGTTGACATACTATAGTTTGTATTGTTACTGCAGTCAGTATTTGTATTGTGATGACTTATAACCATGAACTATATTGTAGTTTATATTGCAGGATACTATAACGTAACTGTAATGTCGCTGCACGGCACAGTATCATGCTATACTATGATATCCTGCATTGAAACGGGCTTTGTGTTGAGCTGCGCCAACAACGTTCTGTTTGACTGCCAAAGCCCTGATCAGCTATGCTCTTAAAACAACAGGAATGGAACAGCTCGCTGCAAATGTTCTCTGCCTGCTTTCGCTACTCGGCCTGTTCTCTCTGAACAGAACACGGCGTGACTGTATCTATTCCTCCCATTTCTCTGTCTGGTCCCAGGTGTATGCATGCTGCATACAAATGATGTTAACATTGGTTCGGACTCCATGTCGCATCCAGTCCTTCGAATGAGACTATAAAGCGAGGTTCCGTGTGTGAACGCACGCATAACATCTTGCACACACACGTAAAATCCCATTACCAACTTGGGGAAGAGAAGGCCAGTTTGGTCGTTGGTATGGGATGACACGTTACAGATAGCATGCACCTTCCCCTAAGCTGGAGTATGGCTGCCTTAAAAGCGGTTTATATTAAAAAAAAAAATAAACGGCCATACACACAAAACTCCACTCCCTTTGTTTGGGCAGATGGGTTTATTGATTGCCTGTCTATACAGAGAGCGTCCGCAGGAGTATGCAGAAGAAGAAGAAGTACAGCCACAATCTCGAGTTCCCTTAAAACGTTACATAGATGTAAAAAAAAAAAACAAAAAAAAAAAACCAAAAACA
The DNA here is from genome assembly GCA_016801955.1 of Conus betulinus. Taxonomy (NCBI): domain Eukaryota; kingdom Metazoa; phylum Mollusca; class Gastropoda; order Neogastropoda; family Conidae; genus Conus; species Conus betulinus. The sequence continues at coordinate 15,009 of JADBJO010003148.1, read as the reverse complement.
AAATATACA
>JADBJO010003147.1:249833-263542 GCA_016801955.1 Conus betulinus | reverse complement strand
CAGTTTCGCGGTGTCCTTACATTCTGTTCCTAAGATTTCGAAGTTATAATCCAAAATTTGGTTTTTTTGTCCCCCCCTTCCACCGCATCCATGAACATGGAGCATTTTATGAGCATTTCGCTAGAGCAAGACACAGTCTGAAAGCAGAAAAGAGAAAGCTATGAAACTTTGTGCAAAATCTGCTAATCCAGATTGTACATGTTGTTAATGGTCTTATAGACAGTTTGGAAACACAGCTTTGGCAGTGGCCAACACTCTTAAATGACTTTGTTCAGCCATCGTCATTTTTTTTTTCCCCCAGCATTTTTTCTTTCTTTCTTGTGCTTTTTTGGTGGGTAGCGGATTTATGACAGTGGAAAGATTCCACAGCAGGTTGTAAGCTTTAGGTCTTGGCCAAGTTCCTGATGACAGTTCAACACTAACACATCAGAGTGAAGTGTGAAAGGTTACCATTTTTATCTTACAGGATCCCTGGTAATTCTCATTTAAAGAGTTTTGTTTCCCCCTTGCCTTTGTCACGTTGTTCATGATGGAAGACTTTCCCTGCAGGATGTTAAAATGACCTGGGCTGAATGAAGTTCAGACTACCATGTAAAAGATGACATCTAAAAAGGATAGAGGATAAAAGGATCAATTGGTGGAATGGAAATAGTTATGACATGCCATGGACGAAGCAGTATCCAGAGTAAAACGTTACTGGGGTGTGGCATGGGCTCCAAAAACCACACCACCGTATGGCACGCAATTATCTGAGATCTCCAAAGGCTGAATGATACCACTTCAGCTATAAGGAATTTCACTGAAATACTATCATTCAATACGATTGTAAAAAGACATAGACTGGCACCCTTAACACAGCTATACTGACTGTGCACCTGGATGTGCCTATAGCCACAATTGTACAACATGTCTGCAAGTACATTTTGAGCATGTCTATAGAAAAGTGTTTCTCTCCATGATGAAAATGCAGAAAGGGAGAGCATAGAGAGAAGAGGTGAAAGATGATTGGATAAGCCTGTGGCAGTTGGATCAACGTACCAGGATGGACCCCGGCAGCAAGCAGAGTGGTGGACAGTGGAGTTTGGGATATAGCCGGGGCAAGTTGTCATCAAGATACCCTCATGTTCCTTAAAACTAAGGTTGATCTCTCCAGTTGACTAAGGCAAGGATATAACTAACTACAATTGAGCTAACTGAATTAAACTGTCACCTGTCTGTCCAAAATAATTATCACAACATGCTTTTTGCTTCCTTTACAAGCGCATCCTATTACATAAATTTAGGACATGAAAGAAAAAGAAAAAACGCCGTGATATAAGACTCTTTGTTGACAAACGCTTTATATCGGGTTTGAAATGAAGTATGTCTCATGATTACTCCTGCTTAGGTGGACAAAATCTGATGGGAGAAAGTATCTAATACCCATGTAAAATGCCACACCGACACATCCATACATATACTGAGACACTCACACTAAAATCCTGGACACTGATGAAGTTACAGTAGAATAGAAAAAATTGCTAAGATTTTTCACAGCACCTATGTGAAATGCCCTCGGCTTTTGGGTAAAGGCGATACACTAAATAATTAACCAAAACAATGACTAATATGATATACGCAGCATAAAAACATTGCATTAAAAGTTAAGTTTTTAAGAACAATCTTTTGTCTTACGAGGAAAAAACCAATGCTAACAAGCGCAGTCAAGTACTGCCTAAAACATAAGAGGAAAGAACTCCTTCTGCAAACAAAACTGGTCTTTAATAAGTCAGTCTGGAACCAAATCTACATAATTTTGGGGAAATAAAAGAAAAAACAAACAAACAAGGGCAGCTTTCTTTGCTCTGTTAACCTTCACAGAACAATATACCAAGACAGGCAATCTGAAGATGATTTGGTCGATAGGACACAATGCACCGTCTAAATTCATATCCACTTCTACAGCCAGTCTGCAAGCCAAAAAGAATGCCAACTTCAACAAAGTTAAGTCCCTTTATCTCCTGCAATCTTATATGCTTCACAAATTTTTGACTAGTATCTATCCACAACCAGTAATTTTTGCCTAAACTTGCTAGAACTACTCATTTGAACTTGGCCTAATGTGCAGGTATACCGACAGCTGTAAAAAAAAAAAAAAAAAGATTTACTTCACCAAACATTTGAAAGACTGTCAGGCACTTCTTGTGTGGGTTTTCTTTCGTTTCATGTTCAATACTCTTTTGTCTTGTTCTTTTCGATTTCAAAGTTTCTTTCCGACTTCAATGCACCTTCTCTATACTCGCAGGTTTGCTGTTTAGACTGTCTGCTGACACCACAAATCACCTGTTCAGTGTACAATACACACAGGATTCACTTTGCCTTAAATACCTCCTTCACCAACTTTGTGAACCTGGCTTTTCTTTAAGACTTGTGTGGTAAATACTTTCAAGCCAAGGCCAGCATGAGGCTCTTAACTTTTGTTCAATAAACGGTTTCTCAAAATCAAATCTCAACACTATTTTTCTGATCTGGTTATCAAAGATAACCACAATTTCCTGCAGCAAAATGTGATAATGCATATTTATAACAGGTGCCCAACCTTCTATCACACAACTGAAACAGGGACTCTGAAAACCTCTTTATTAAACTGTCAGCAACACTGGTGCTGAGCTACAAGACCTGGACCTGTTAATCAACCTGAAAAGACAGCTTAACTACGCAGGCATGCTGCTTTGTATGCCCAGTTGAGGACGGTCCGGCAACAGCCACAGCCCCTAATAGAAATCCCTTTGAATAGTGTCTTGTATTCAGTTCTGTGACTAGTCTTTATATGTGCTGGCATACCTTGACCTACCTTATAGGCAGTTTGCAAACATTACCACATCATGGAACATATCAATGTCAAGAGGTTTATGTTGCTTAACAGTCTTTTGTAAAACTCGCTTGCATTGTGATTTATGTTTCATGGGAATAGATTTTGTTTGTGCAGACGATTGGTAAGGGAGTGGAGGGGGATGGGGATGAATTGTGGCATATTCACATGATTCGAGCTTAAAGCACGTATTACTTTAGTTTCCATATATGCTATCCAGATCAGTTTTAGTATGTACTTCACAAACTTGTTTTTGGTTTCCAGAAAGCTAAATCATCTTGTCTGCAAGTGTTTTTTTTTTTTTCTTGTACACTAAAAAACACATGACATACAAGAAATGAAATGGTTATTTGTACAGACCCCCAAGAATTTTTCCTTTTCAACATTCAAACATTTACTTCTTTTCCCCAATAAAACAACATAACTTAATGACACAATTGTACCAAAGATTGCAATGGAAAGATACACTGTAAAAAAAAAATGCACGCCAACAAACCAGCTTGTGTTTCTGTCATGGCTGCCAATGCAGTCATGAAAACTGAGAATAAAAAAAGAATAAACACAGTTATTAAAAAAAAACAAAAAAAGAAGGCATGGCACAATATCAAAGAGCAGAAACTAAACTAAAGACAAACTTAAAGAGTGGAATGATAAAACAAGATGTTCTCTGACTACTTATTTATCAACTCTGTTTTTTATTGGGTCCTTGCTCTCTGCCCATATCCCTTCACTTTGTTATACAAACAAAACAAAAAAACAAAGAGTCACAGAGAGAAAAAAATGCTGCATTTTAAAACATCTTCCACTGCACTATGCAGGAGACAGTGATGCACAAAGAGAAGTACAATAGAAATTAAAAAAAAACAACAACAAACAAACGACAGAGAGAGAGATTACACACACACAAAAAAATAAAACCTTTGACGGAATGGACAGAATCCAAATTTGCATCAAGTTCTGCGAGCACTGAGAAGTAAACACTGCAGCATGCAATTAAAAACAGACACGAGAGCAGCAGGTACATGACAGTGTAAAGCGGTCAAGTCAGCATGCCCACGACACAGTGCGACTTGCCCTCTTGTCCCAATGTCAACTTTTGCACACATATCATCCTACCTCTTTTCAACTCACACTCACCATGCTTTTCCACTCATACTTATGAAGTGCATGTTCTAAATTGAGCCAGGGATTTTGTCCCAAGGTTAGGTCCCTAAACGAGGGTCGCTTTGGCGAGGGTCCTATAACTTCATCTTCTTCCCCTTCTTCCTCCTCGTCTGGAATCCTCGTCGGGGTAGTCTACCAGCCCTTGAAGTCCAGACTGCAAACACAATCACTCAAAACATGAATGGTTATTACCTGGCTTGAATACATAAAAGGGCAGCAAAGAAAACCAACAGAACATTCAATATCATACACAGAGTTCCCATAAAAAAAAAAAATAACAGGGTTTCATAGTCCCAAATCACTGAGAGATACGGGATGGGGATGTGGGGTGGAGGGAGGGAGGGGGGGGGGGGGATGGTGTGGTGGTGGTGTTTAAAACAGCTTTTCTTCCAAAAAATCAGTATTTTTTCCATACAAATAGAACTGGGAATCACATTATTTCATCCCCCTCCCCTCATCCCAATGAAAAAAAAGGTCATGTTTTCAACTGACTGGCTGAATAAATCATGGGGAAAAAAAAGCAACCTACAGCAAACAACATCATATACTGGACACCACCTATTGAGCCCCCTGACAACAATAATTCCTTTAAATGCGGACCTGGCGTTAGTGACAGCTCCCATGAATTTGTCGATGCAGTGGACCTCGATAGAATCAATCAATAGAAATTATGACGGATATTTAAAGAGCGCTCTCCCTTTGTCAGTTAGCACAAAGCATTTATATAAACATAATACATATCAATAAACATCTCGCATCATTTATGTTAAACATAATACATGTCAATAAACATCTCACATCATTAATACAACTTACACATCAAGCAAACTGTCATATGCTCCATGACCAAAAAATCCTGAGTCAGTGTAAGACATCAACAGGTTTGAAGTTCAGTTTCAACAGACGGCAGCGCAGTGGACTAGTGAAGGAAGTGAAATACACTGTGCCAGGCAGATCGTGCCAGGAAGGGGGGGGGGGGGGGGGGGGGGGGGGGAGGTGGAGAGGGCTATCCCATTTTTCGTGTCACTCAAGTGGAATTACTCGATGGTCCACTCCGACTGCTACCCATCCTCAGCCACTCCACAATTGTCCCAATGCAACCCCAGCAGAGGAAATCAACGTTAGGTGGTCATTATCAAGTCATAATAAGGCAACTTACCAGAGGAGATGCAGCACTGCTGCCAAGTCATTTACGTGGTGTTTAGTGGTGCCCTGTTGTAGTCTAACAACAGATACTACATAACTAAGCCCCCTACTGATGTAAATAGTAGCTTAACCATGGAGCCAGTATCATTGAGCATCCCTCTCATGTCTGTCCAACAACAGTCCCCATAAACCTGCTGGTACTGATGGCCTCACCACACACTTACCAAGTGCATCCACATAAGGTGGGACATTGAAACTGAGATCACATCAGAATTGGGCATGAAGGAGCACAGAATCTGAGACTTTGTTTTTCATGGTGGTCGATGTGGATGATGAAGATGATGCTATGGAATTCCTTTCTCCTCAGAAACTACAAGACTGGGCTGTAATCCACTATGATTTTCTTAATGTATACACAGCCAGCCATGCCCAAGAGATACACATATCTGCAATGTTGATCATGATATTTGAGTACCTCTCAGATGTATTTCCTTTAATGGATGAAACTTGACTGTGTTGTTCCAGTTTTCCGTTTGAAGTCATAGCAAATTCATCTAAGGGTAGGAAGGAGCCAATTTGGGCCAAACATCTCACAAATAAAAGGCCCTAATGGAAATTGTAATCATTCAAACTAAACACACACACACACACACACACACACACACACACACACACACACACACACACGCGCGCAAGCACAAGTGTGCTTGCTAACACACGTACATATTTTTGTAGAGTTTGGTGACATAACCAGAATCTTGTTTTCCTAAACAAATCTTTTACTGACTAGATCAATAATCTCTACAAAACACAACTGAAATTCTGCAGTGATCCTTTCTCCAGCAACAAAAGGAAGTGGCCAGGATGGCCATGCCATGTAAAATAATAAATGACAGAGTAGCTGTGATCAGGAGTGATACTGCAGTGGCTCCCATCCGACAATGAAGATGTCTACTTTACCAGCTGAAGCTGATCTAATGCCGTACTAAATATTTTGTCAACTCCTTTCTTCTAGCTACCATCACACTCAGACTGGAATGCACTACCTGAAGAAGCTGTGGTAGTGGATACCTCTGACTCTCTCAAGTCAAAGGTGCCACAAATCTAAAGACATGCTGGTAATAGCTGGTTTGTATAGGCAGGCTTTTTGTTCATTCGTTTTTGGGCCTAGTCTTGTGTTACAATGAGGTAGGATCAGCTAGTCTTTTGGGGGTAAACAGAAATATGAAGTAGCCTGCTGGATAAAAACTCCACACATCATCCAGGCTGACAATCTAATCCTTACTGTCTTCGGTCTTTTTCCCATCTGGTTCGTGAGTTTTTTCACATGCAACCCATTAAGCAGTAGAGTAATCAGCATGTTAATTGTGGCTATCAAATGGATGAAGATGAAGCAGCATTCAGTGCATGTACTTTACTTAATCGTGCATATAATGTTCATCCTACATAATTACACACTTGTGAAATCTGACTGCATCACATTGAGATTAAGACTTCATAACCTAGACTGTTAACATCTGGATCTGATTCACTGAAGCACAAATGATTTGCATGAAACTGCCAACTAATTATTTTTTTCACTTTGCAGGTCAACGCGCCATGTCAGCTGACAAGTGCACAACAATTTCAGCAAAATGTCGGTTTGTTACGTGTCGGAATCCTATAGCTGAGCAGTCCCCTGTGTCGCGGTCTCATTGACTAGCGCCCAACGAAAGAATAGCTTTTGTGTTCCTACGGCGCTAATCAATAAGATCGACACAAACGGGGGCTCAGTATGAGACACACAGGTAGACTAGCATCTGTCATTTTGACATCGTAATCTCCGAAATCAGTAACATTCCAGACTATCATCGATCATTCTGTCTGCAGATGATAACGTACCAAACACATGCAGTCACTTCGTAACTTCCACAAGAACAATGGAGAGTTCTGGCAATCAGGAGAGACAGGATGACAACGGCAGTTTCCGTGCCGGCGGCTGTGAGACCAACCTCTGATGGCCCGCTGTGATTTGTTGTTGCGTCTCCAGGAGGATGTCAGTCATTGTCACCAACACGCATGCGCATTTAACCAGTCTGCCGGAAATAACTCAAGTTGGCGGGCTAAGAGGGTTCTTTTTCACAGTTACAAATTATGCACAAACATTCCATTTAATGTCGTACTGTGTAAATGATTTGATCGAAAGTTCCACCAAAGGTTGATTCAATCGGTCATTTCATAATGTGATTGAAATATAATGCCATGAATTGCCTGAAATATTGAAACCTTTCTTGTTGGGGTGCTTTTGATGCTGTCGTTATTTTGCTTTGCTTTTCACGCCTTGGCACAAAAACAATAACACTGATGTTGACGAATGACATGACATCAGTTTTTAATACATGCAACTGAATAGTGAACAAAAAGAGCGCTGATTATCTTCGTTATTATTATTGTTGTTGTTGTTTCTTCTTCTTCTTCTTCTTCTTCTTCTTCTTCTTCATGTTCAAGCTCAAGATCAAGGTAGGTAAGTCAGTCTGAAAGTATGTCCACTACAGTTAACGAACAGAATACGTTAGCAGTGATAAGGGCGTGTGGCTCTCCAGGACCACACTACGAGGAATTGTCACTGCAGGAATAATGGAGACAGGGCAGAACACAGAGTTTCAGTTTCAGTTTCATCAAGGAGGCGTCACTGCGTGCGGACTAGTCCATATACGCTACACTACATCCGCTAAGTTTTGAGACCACACTGCGCATGATTTGAAGCTGGTGGATATATAAATAAACGACAAAGATGAGACAATTGAAGAAGAGGGTCTCGTGGCTACGACTCAGCGGATGTCTGACCTACGCATTAGCCCAACGCGCTGGTCAGACCTTGAGTGCCTATCTACCATTTTTTTGTGGGATGTACTTGTGTGTGTATGATGTGTGGGCATGGGCCCATGTGTGTGCGTGGGCGCATGTGTGTGTGTGTGTGTGTGTGCGCGCGCGCGCGCGCGCGCGCGCCTGTAGACACAGAGAGAGTTAAACAATAGGCCTAACTGCCCGATGGACAGAGAGGAAAGCTGTGCCGCAAGCCAGGTGCTTGTCTGAACTCTCAGAGATGGAAACAGCCGGTGCAGCGTCCATAATTGCAAGCTCCTGGAATACATAGTGATGACATGAAACAAACTGTGTTCTAACTTCACGAAATTCGAAGTCTTTCTGAAGAAGAATCGAAAGCACGAAATTATGTGTGTAAACTGGTGGCTCAGCGTGTCGAACTATCGTTTCTGTAAACATACACGTTCTGAAGACCCTCGAATTCTGCCAACGTCTGCAGAACTTTTGAGCAGTATACAGTAACTCACTGAACAAAATAAAAGCCTACTTGAAAACTTAGATACAGTGAGTACAGCTTCTATTTTCATTCTATTTCATGTTTTCAAAATTATAGGTAGATATAACACGCGGTGTTCACATTTTCTTTAAAGTGACCTTGGCTAATTTTTCTTGATCTGAACTTTCACCTCGGAGAGGATATAAACATTTGTCAAAGGATGAGGAATTGAAGAGGTGGTGTGAAGAAGTGGGAAGGAAGAGGGAAGAAAGGGGAGGAATGGGATGGAGAGGGGACGGGGTGTTTACACGCAGGAAAGGGAGGAAAATATTAGTTGCCGACGTGTTCAGGGGGAGTTGGGTGGAGTGGAGGGTGGGACATAAAAGTGTGGGGGGAAAATAGGGGAGGTGAAAGAGGGAAGGGCCGATAGCGAGAGGAATGGACCGCTGTTTCAACACAGGACGGCGAGGAGTGTCAAAGTTGAAAACAAAGGAGTGGAAGGGGGTGGGGTGGGGGGGGGTGGGTTTCACGCGCAGTCAGGCGACGGATAGCAAAGGTGGAAGGAGGGGGTAAAGGGAATAAGGATCGGGGGGTGGTGAGTGTAGAAGAGACGTGCTGGTAATGCTTTAGAACAAGCCCTGAAAACACGACTGCTGCGTTCCTTACTGAAAATGACTCAAAATACAAATACACACACAAAAAAACCACCAAAAGGGAAATACTGTTTTTGTGTTTGGTCGCAACTTGTCACGTCTGAGGAAGCCTTTGTGTCGAACATTCACTCGTCTGTTTTGTACAGTCTATCAAATTTGCGTCACTTTACATCTTGTTTTGTGTGTTTGTCTGCTTTAGAACAAGGAAAACCGAGGGCCGTGGTGGGGAGATGGGGGAGCGGTGGAACGGGTGGAAAAGGGTTTGAGGCTGGGTGAGGGTTGGTGGAGAGGCGGAGGAGAGGTTTACGATGGGTCCTCCAGAGGCGTAGGGCTGGGGGGTGGGGGTGGGGGGGGGTGGGGGGGGGGGGGGGGGGGGGGGCATCTTGAACAAATCCCCACCCCGACTACAACCCACACTACTCTCTTCTCTACAACATGAAGGGCTTCTCTTGAGACATTTACAGGGTGGTCCATGATGTCTACGTCTCTGTGCATGGGAGTCATTCTTAGACAGGTCCGGAATAAGCCCCCGCACCAGAGAGAGAGAGAGAGAGAGAGAGGGAGAGAGAGAGAGAGAGAGAGAGAGAGAGAGAGAGAGAGGAGAGAGAGAGAGAGAGTGTCAGGGTGTCAGGGTGGTGGTGGTGCGTGTGTGCGTGTGTGTGTGAGGTGAGAGAGGAGAGAGAGAGAGAGAGAGAGAGAGAGAGAGAGGGGGGGGGGGGGGGTGCGGGCTCGCGCGCGCGCGCGCGTGTATGTATGTATGTATGTATGTGTGTGTGTGTGTGTGGGGGGGGGGGGGGGGGGGGGGGTACGTGCGTTCGTGTGCGTGTGTGCATGTATATATGTGTGTGTGTGTGTGTGTGTGTGTGTGTGTGTGTGTGTGTGTGTTGGGTGATGTCACTGCGGGATGGGATCACCCTTATGAGGGGCGAAGGGCTGTCCTGGAATGCGTCCAAGAACAGCTACCATGTGGAAGGGATTGGGGCCGTTTTGGAATCCCGTCCAAACCCCAGAGTAACGCCCCTTTTGGAGAGGGGTGAAACTGACTCTCCCTTGTTCCAGTCTTAGCCCATAGGAGTCGTTTTGCAGCTAAAAACAGGATAGCCCCGAAAGAAACTCCCAGGTATGGGAAATCTGCCAGACTTAATCTCTCTCTCTCTCTCTCTCTCTTCTCTCTCTCTCTCTCTCTCTCTCTCTCTCTCTCTCTCTATCTCTCTCTTTCTCTCGTGTGTGTGTGTGTGGGTGGGGGGGGGGGGGGGGGGGGGGGGGGGGGGGGGAGAGAGAGAGAGAGAGAGAGAGAGAGATGGGGTTTCGGATCTGGCACTGCTCTGCATTAATTCCCGGAATTTATTTTGGAACAGTTTTCGCTCTAAAGCAACCCCCAGGGAACCGGTCTGAGGCCTTCCCTCACCGTGCTGATCAAAAAGAAGTCCAGCCCGAAACCGTCAGCCTCACAAGCATCCAGTAAACTCGTAAAGATTATGTGGCGGGACAGCAAAGGGGGACAGGGTCAAGTCCAGCCCGAAACACGTCAGCCTCACAGGCGTCCAGTAAACTCGTAAAGATTATGTGGTGGGACAGCAAAAGGGGACAGGGGTCATTCTTGTACATCCCAGATTAATTCTCTGGGGGATGATTAGACACTATCCTCACCGGCCTGACCCAAAAGGGAAAACGAAGCAGCTGATGTTTCTTGACCCAAGAAAAACGTCATCTGGGTGCAGTTTGCATCACCATGTGTGTGACCCAAGAAAACGTCATCTGGGTACAGTTTGCATCACCACGTATGTGACCCATGAAACGTCATCTGAGTACAGTTTGCATCACCACGTATGTGACCCATGAAACGTCATCTGGGTACAGTTTGCATCACCACGTATGTGACCCATGAAACGTCATCTGAGTACAGTTTGCATCACCATGTGTGTGACCCATGAAACGTCATCTGGGTACAGTTTGCATCACCACGTATGTGACCCATGAAACGTCATCTGAGTACAGTTTGCATCACCATGTGTGTGACCCATGAAACATCATCTGGGTACAGTTTGCATCACCACGTATGTGACCCATGAAACGTCATCTGGGTACAGTTTGCATCACCACGTATGTGACCCATGAAACGTCATCTGGGTACAGTTTGCATCACCACGTGTGTGACCCATGAAACGTCATCTGGGTACAGTTTGCATCACCACGTGTGTGACCCATGAAAACGTCATCTGGGTACAGTTTGCATCACCACGTATGTGACCCATGAAACGTCATCTGGGTACAGTTTGCATCACCACGTGTGTGACCCATGAAACGTCATCTGGGTACAGTTTGCATCACCACGTATGTGACCCAAGAAAAACGTCATCTGGGTACAGTTTGCATCACCACGTATGTGGGGAGTGGGGGATCGTTCTGGGACTTATTCCTAACTACCTGCCTGGAATTGAACTGTGCACCGTATATTCATTATACAACACCTGCTGACCTCATATACAACTTGCTGTTTTCATGCATAAATTTGAAATGTTAGTGATAATGCACGGCCAAAAAAAAAAACGTAGACAAACGAATCACAAGACCAAACACGACGCGTTTCGACCTCTTAGGTCTTCTTCAGACAAGACACAAAAACACCTATCGACGCCTATCTTGCGCCGAATTGGATGCAGATAAGTGATTGTTCGTTCATTTTCGTTGTCCTGAGTGTTTTGCATCTTGCCTGAAGAAGACCTAAGAGGTCGAAACGCGTCGTCGTGTTCTGTCTTTTGATTCGTTTGTCAACGTTTTTTGGCGGTGCATTGTCACTAACATTTCAAAAAATTGTTTAGATTTCCGCCTGCTGTCACCTCACTTTGCAACTAGATGTAACTTTGTTTTCATACGTGTTTGCCTTCGTGAGCTTAAGGTATAGTTTGTCATAAAAGGCTTATCAGAGAAAGAAAAACACACAACACATAAAGAGTTCAGAAATCGTTTTATTCATGTTTCAAATTGTTGTTCTATTAAGTTACTTGTTTTCTCTTGATGACAGAAGTGGGTGGAGTAACGTTAACAGTTACATTCCTTTCGGCATGGACAATCGTAACAATGGTGTGATAAGACCATCGGCTAGCTAACCTGCCTTTCAGAATTGTGTATTGTAGCAGACATGCAAATATGAAACCACAGACTCCACATTCTTGTTTAAAGTCTGATACCATGCACCTACGAAGCACATTCTTCACATCAGTTTCTGATGGGCTGCCACATCACACATCATTCTGTAAGGACATCGACGGATAAAGCAAACAAACGAACAAACAAACGAACGAACAAACAAACAAAACATATAACTCCCGATGTACTGGGCACTGAATGCCCACTACGATGGGAGTTGGAGGTTTCTGTTTGTTGTTGTGTTTGTTTTAGTCTTTTGCAAAAACAATGTTTAATGCCATCATTTTTTTTGTGACGTACGATGACGTAGACTGTGAGTTTTACTATATATAAGCTATTATTATTATTATTATTATTATTATACTGTACCCTATCCACGCACGTGCATGTGAATTCAGACAGAATGTACTGTCATGTTCATGTCTGTTGGGTCACGCCAGAGGAGGGATGGGTGGCGGTGAAGACAGTCAAGGGAGATAGCTCTCACCCATCACGTTCAGAACAAGGCCGAGCAGAAGCCATGTCTTTTGTGTAAGGTTAAGGGGGAAGGGTGTGCCTGTCATGAAGCAGGGGGGATGCTTGAAATAAGCCCTGGCACAAGTTGGTGTGTCTTCGTGTGTTTCTTTGTTACTGAATTATCCCTGGTTCAGCATCAGAGGACTGTTGAATTGAGGTTTGTTTTCGTTAGATAATGTGCTGATGTAAGGAGTTAGAACGCAGATGTTTTAGTTCCTTTTGGTTGTTGCATTAGAATTTGGAGAGAGAGAGAGAGAGAGAGAGAGAGAGAGAGAGAGAGAGAGAGAGACGAGAGAGAGAGAGAGAGAGAGAGAGAGAGAGAGAGAGAGGAGAGAGAACAGATTTTATGATGCCTGAGTTTTAAGACCTAACCAGTTACAGTAACGTTCGTGGGTACAATTATAGCAGGACATTGTGGCGCCCGTGTTTACAGATGCAGAGGTGGATGTGGGCAAGTACTTTGTGCAGACGCCTGTCCAGGGCCTGGAGATGGTCTGACGTCAGCAGGGGGTACACGGGGTCCCTCTCTGTGAGGACCTCCAGCATGTAGCTCAGGGTGCCGTTCTGGAACTCTTGAAGGCGACGGTAGGTGCTCTCCCTTACTCTGTTGACGCAGTAAGCGTGTTCAGGAACATGGACACAGGGACAGACATGAGCAAATACACACATGCAGGCGACGGTAGGTGCTCTCCCTTACTCTGTTGACACAGTAAGCGTGTTCAGGAACATGGACACAGGGATAGACATGAGCAAATACACACATGCAGACGACGGTGGGTGCTCTCCCTTACTCTGTTGACATAGTAAGCGTGTTCAGGAACATGGACACAGGGACAGACATGAGCAAATACACACATGCAGGCGACGGTGGGTGCTCTCCCTTACTCTGTTGACACAGTAAGCGTGTTCAGGAACATGGACACAGGGA
>JADBJO010003147.1:242333-244833 GCA_016801955.1 Conus betulinus | reverse complement strand
GCCACATCTATGAACGCAAAAGCAAAACTTAAACGTTTAGCAAATGATATCCTTACATTAAAAAAAAAAAATCAGTTACAGTCTCTAGTAAATTAACCCTTGGTGAAGAACAGACATCACTGTCAAATTTGCTATCCGTCATATTGCCAGTGAAAACTCATGGTATCACATACCTTCTCGCGTTATCAATCAGAATCATTAGGTCAGCGTATTTCCCTTGGCCTAGGTACAGTTTGCGGTCGGTATTCTGTATCAGGTATTGCACTATAGCAGCGTCCACCAGGTCCAGGAACAGAGCGGGCCTGTTCCGGAAGGGCTCAGAGATCTGGGCCTCTCTGCATATGTCTTCTGCTGAGTGTATTCTGCAACGTGTAACCACCGTACTGACACAAAACACTGCAGGATGGTGAGCTGCGGTTCCAACAGCACAGGTTAGGTTCATGTACAGCGCATGCACTTGCATAGGCACAGAAACACACGCACGCACGCACGCATGCACGCTAATGCACGCACGCACGCACACACACACACGCAAGCTCACGCACACACACACACACACACACACACACACACACACACACACACACACACACACACATATTCTTTGCTCTATGTGTTTGCGAACACATAAACGTTCGAACAATCTTTTTTTCGTGAAATGTATGTTCTGTATGGACAATGTTCTTCATATCGTTCGTCACCAATTTATCCTACATATAAGAAAAAGAAATTCAACGAGAACAAAGACGGAGGGAGGGGATAGCATCTTGTGACAAACACCCACAAACTAGTCCTGAGATGCGCAGGAAAGAGTATGACAAGCATCATCTTCAACCCGCTCACCACTAAGCTCCGAGATGACGTGTATCAGACAACCCACTGGCAGCTTGAGTTAAATGACTATGGTAAACGTGATATTCGAGATCCACACATTCAAAAGTAGTGCCAACAGCAAAATGATGATACAGATCTGACAAAAAACTTTAACACCACGGGTCTGCCATTTGTTCTGCCAAAACGTGGATGTTCATGGAAGTTTATTGAAACCATCATTTCTTTGATGATGCTACGATGGCCAGATTTACTGGTAGTGGATGCCAGTCAGTTCTGGCTGTTCCTTGCTACCGCTGGTCTCAAGGTTAGAGGTTTCTCATACATACCAAATGGCTGATTTTTGTACAGATGATAGGACAATCATCAAGGCACAACAAGGAATAAAATGGCGCCTCCTGCATCCCAAAACAACCTAGAAGACACATACCATTTGCTGGGACGACGGGAACAGGTCAAGATCTTCCGCCTTAGGACTGGACACAATCGCCTGCTCCACCTGCACAAAAATTTGGAATTGGACAGAGTGGAGAGTGCCCTTGTGGTGAGGGACCAATGACAAACGACCATATCCTTCAAGTCTGTACGACGTATGCAGCATCCAGAAGGAAGTACTGGCCAACACCGACAGCAGTGGAAGCCAAGCTGTACGGCACCCTGGAGGAACTGCGACGGACGGCAGCCTTCATCGAGGACACCGGGCTGCTCATCTAACGGGATGGCGAACGAGGAAGAAGAAGAAGAAGAACTGATGATGTCTTAACGCCTCAACAAAAGGACTGGAAGCCAAGTACAAGAAATCCTGAATGCAGTAGAACAAGGCCTCACAGTGCACGGTGAATCAGATCTCCAGAATCTCCCTCACCGCCTCCCCTCAGCTGCAGTTTAGTCTCACCGTCAATCCGCGGATCCTCAAAGCCATGATCCATTCTGCGTAAGGCAAGTCATTGCTAGAACCATCCATTGTGATTTAAAACACAAAACTACACAATATCTGCTCAGTCTCGTTCTGTAGGAGTTGTCTGACATGAAGAAGGGAATGTTAGTCTCACAAAAGTGTGGACACATGCATAGAATAAAATAAAAATTACTTTTGGGATCAAGCTTACAGTTAAAGCTTCAGGGGAAAGGGGGGGGGGGGGGGGGGGGGTGAGGTATATAAACGAGCAGTCAGCAGCAATGACTCATCAGTCTCTGTGAGGTGGCATTGCAGCGTGTGCCAGGAGTGAGGTGAGAGATTACTCCCAACGGATGTCGAGCCGGGCAGAGGGATGTCGGGTGATGCAGACCACTTCCTCACTGACTGAATAGCTGTGGCCCTCACCTCGGTCACTAGACTGGGTCCTGGCCATGTGGAGCAGTTAGCAACAGAGCGCTTCTACCCTGCAATGCCCACAGCCCGTAAGAGCCATGGTTACTGGTTTACCCTGCAATGACCACAGCCGGTAAGAGCCATGGTTACTGGTTTGGCATGGTCTGGCACCTCCTGATTATAGGAGGCTGGTCTGATAATGTCCCCCCAGCTATGGCGAGGAGCACCAGAGATGGGCTCAGTGACGTGCTACTTGTCGACGGCCATCCTAACCTGTCTGTGAGTGGGCTGACAGACTGTATAGGACCATCGCTACAGACCCTAAGCGTAGGTTGTTGTTGTTGTTGTTTTTTTCGT
>JADBJO010003147.1:229833-237333 GCA_016801955.1 Conus betulinus | reverse complement strand
TAATTCCATTTCGTATGGTTTACGGATATTCCGGAAGATATTAGACTTCAGAGTTGGCTGGATTTTTATGTTATCAGAATACGCATGAAATATTCAATGTACAGTTTTGAACACATTCATAAAAATTTCACCTCATTTCTCACTTTCTTTATCCTTTTTTTTTTCAAATTTATATGGCACTTTGCTGGTTCCTTGATTTTTGGAATTTCATTCAAAAATTCCATTCAGGTAACCTTTGTCAAATTCAAAAGGTAAATATAGTTACATATCCAAAGTATTGTTCACATGTTCACATTTGTAACACACAAACTTTTTAGTAGACTAGAAAAGACACATTTATTCTACACAGAAATGCTGAAAAATGAAAATGTTCAATAAATGTTTGGTCTGCACATTATGAGTATTACTTCATAACACAGCATGGTAAAGCACCATCTTTCATTCTCAGTCTTTATGCACATAGCATGATTTTCACTTATTCCTGCTTATAGAAACATCTTTCAATTTTGTTCATGGCAACAGAGTCCACTTTTTTTCGTTGTTTCACCTTGGATAGGACGGAAATAAAACTTTTCTAGATACTTTCATTTGACCATCCAGCTTTCTTCAAAACGTCATCCAATGAAACACCAGATTTTGCCATCGCTGAAGCAGCAGCACCTCTGAAGCTGTGTGGAGCAAAACCTTGAATTCCAGCATCCCTAAACACACACTTCATCCACCTACTCACCATGTCATGCAAAACTGGGTTATGAGGTTTGACAAATGATAATAATAGTTGTTCTTTATCTCCGCTGATCTGTTCAGTTTTTGCTATATAATTTTTCATTGCCTGCACACACACACAAGTTTTTTTGTCTTCAAATGTTTTTGAGTAGTAATGCATTCTGGTGATGTCCTTTCCTAGTATGTTTCAGTTTTTCTTGTACCAGAATAACACATCCCATCCTGATCACTGAACTTCAACCACTGCAGTTTTATCAAGTGAATTGTTTGAATTCCCTGTGCGGTTGTTAACAACAAAAGTGCACACAGTTTCAATGTCAATTCCTTAAGGGTAAGTTCTGAATTTTGCTTGAAATAATCTAATAAGATATTCACACATCCCATGTTTCAACATACTTTAGTACTGGTGTTCTCAATTAAAAAATACCTTTCAAAAATCTCATTACAGAGGGATGTGAACCTACTGACCCCCGCCTTTTTCTGTTTTTACAACTGCTGATACGGCACTACGGGTTGTGTTTATAGCACTATAGCCCAAACATCTGTGTGTAACTGAGTTAAAAATTCTAAAACTACTGCTACAGAGGTCTGAAAAGGATCAATTTTCCCCCGCAAGACAAAACCTCTTCCATCTTTCCAAGTATGTTGCATACTGTTTCTGTGTTGATTCTCTCCAGCAGGCGCACACGATCTTGCAAGTTTCTCCATGTATTCCCTGTGCTTCGATGGATGCCCTGAGAGTCTGGCTGCCACTAACTGCAACTTTCTGTGAAGGGGGTGTGGCTGACTTGAATGAGGTAACTGCAGCACAGATTTTCCTTTTGGCAGAAGAAATGGCTGTTGAATCAACATGCGTAGCATCTGAGGAAACCTGCAGGCTGTTGGCCATAGTGGTAGGATTGTTGGCCATAGTAGTAGGATTAATAATCCTTCTGCCTCTTCCTTCTCCCAGCTTTTTCAACACCTTCTGGATCTGGCTGAAAGGTGGGAACAGATAAATGAGACTATGGGTCCATTTGACAGTGAACGCATCTGTTGCAAAAGATTCTGAATCTGGATGCCAGGAACCAAAAGGCTCGAGCTGATAATTCAAGCGAGATGCAAACATGTCAATGTCAGGCTTTCCTAGCATATCCGACACCCTTTGAAAAATCTTAGGGTTTGATTTCCATTCTCTATCATCACTAAATTTTCTTGACTTCATGTTTGCATTTTTATTCAAAATTCCTGGGATATGTGCTATTGTTAACCAGATATTGTTTTCTTTGCACCAGATCCAAGTCTTTCTTGCAACAAAGCTACACTCTTCAGAATGCGATCCACCCATGTTTTTCACATATGTAACAGCACAAGTGTTGTCTGTCAAGATTTTCACATGTCTGCCTATCACTTCATTTCTGAAACTGTTCAGAGCATATTCAATGGCAAGCACATTGATGTGCAGATTCTGTTCATTTTCTGTCCATCTGTTTCCTGTCTGCTTTGATCCACAAAACTGCTCCACAACCACCAGAGGTTGAAGCATCTGTGCAAATTTCTACAACAGGGTCTTCCCTATCCAAATGAAAACAACCATGTTGAATGTTCCCAGTTCACCATTTAAGTTCTAAGATTCCTTCATGTGACAGCTCCATGACTGCCTCAGAATTGCCTTTGTGCTTTTTAGAGCAATGCATTTGTCTTTTCCCAGTGATTTGTAGTACAGTGGTTCCCACTATACTGCAGGAAAGGCTGCAACTAGCTGGCCTATGACCGGAGCTAACTCTCTGATTTTGACAGTGCTTTTGCTTTCCAAATCAATGTAGGTAGCCAGAAGTTTTCTCCTGTCTATCTGTTGGAAGAGTGACAGACATATTTTCTGAACTAAATACATATCCTGAATATTTCATGCTTTTTTCTGAGGTTTTAACACAGACTTTTCTCTATGAACCACAAAACCAAGTGACGTGAACAATGTAACCATTTCATCAATATTCTTTTCACATTCCTCTGGACCGTCACCTTGTAGATAGCTATCATCAATGGAAGCTGCAGACAAGTGACCTTGAGCTCTTAGAGTTGCATAGACTGGCTTAAGGAGTTTTGTGAAAAACTTTGGACAACAGGATGATCCATTTGGCAAGCAGGTATAACAGAATAACTGACTTCTCCCTTCAAATTTCAGGATTTTTCTAAACTGAGGGTCAAATGGTACTGAATAATATGCATGCCTTAAATCAGCAGAAGCCATGTAACAATCTTTCTTCATCAACCCAGTTGTTGATCGTAAATTTTCCATTTTGAAATGTTCATACTCTACATTTTGATTGAAATCTTTCAAATTAAATATCAACCTGTGTACCATCTGATTTTGGTACTAAAACAATAGGTGATGTAACTTGTCCTTCTTTATTCTTGGAATGTTCTATCACTTTCATATTGAACAATTTTTCAGTTTATCTCTCAGTTTCTTCAATTAGGTTTCCTTGAATTTTATTTTCATTTACATTTTGACTCTTTGACAAAACAATGAGCGGAATCTTTGTATCCACAACCACTTCAAGAATGAAAGGATCAAATGTTCTCCGATTCAGGTAAATATTCTTTTTACCTGCCTGCCTGAAAAGATTCATGTCCTTCAGAATTTACCTCTTTCAGATGGCTCTCTGTGCTTTATCCAGGATGGGGGAAATCGTAGTGGTATTGCTTAAGTGCACTAAGTTGATGTATTAGTCAGGCTTAACACACCAAGGTTATCTCTGCATATGCGCACTCATGCACCCACCAATCATTCGCCTGTCTGAGGGAATGGGATGTCACGCGTTCGTTTCTCTCCTAACACGACTGAGAACAAGAAATACAATATCTATGCTACTTATAATTACACATGGAAAATCCAATTAGACAAAATGGAATAATCAAAACATAAAAGATCAATACTTCCTTATCCCAGGTTATAATAAAAATGGCTTCTTACCTGGCCAGGTTTCCACACACACACACACACACACACACACACGACGTAGAATCTTCTTTGTCTCTTTCACCCAGCTCTGGGCTTCAAACTCAGTCTTTTCTTTTTCAGCTTGTCTTTTACCTATGACTTTGCTGTCTCTTGTGTCTCCTAAACCACGTTTCTCTCAACCCTTCTCTGTCCTGCTCACTCTTCTCTCCTCTGTCTCCTCCGTTTTCCTCTCCTTCGTGACGTTCTTCTCATCTCCGCCTCTGCTTTTCTTCCTCAGTTTATATAGGGATGGACACAAAGGATTTCCCTTTGGGCCATGCCTTTGTCCATGTTGCCTCTCCACCACCTTGTTCACAAGTACACTGAATTCCCCATTCACTACATTCTTCCACACATCAGCATTTACACACATCCCTACCACACTGCTTCGGAAACAACCACTTCACTCCAAATGGACATCGAAAATTCCCGCCGACTCCAGGAGTCACTTTACCACAGAAATATCCAGGATAAATCTACGACAACAACGTCTGCATGCATTCAACTATCCTGACAAAGCATCAGAACAGTGCCCCATGGCAATACCATCTGAGCAAGCCCAAAACCCCTGCTCTTCAAGGTCTGTTTACAAAGCAACTTCAGCTGACTGAATATTTAGCACCTACTCGATGCTCCGAGGTCCTAGTGTTTAAATTTTCCTCCCTTTTGCTATCGGGAAGATTCGAACTCGGGAGGGTCCTCACCACCTTAGGTGCCATCTGGCGAATTAATAACCTGACCGCTTCAACCTCTTGACACAGTTTGACCTTATGCGCAAGGTGAGGGCGCTACTGCTGACTGGCCCATACCCATTTCCCCACCACGCGTGGCATCTTTTCCTCTAGAGCGCTTAAGGCCCCTTTGTGAGAGGTTTTGCTCCCTTGACACACTGTTTAGACGGGGTGGAGGGAATTTTGGTGGCATCCCCCTGCCACGAGGTCTGAACTGACCTCTGCTTCACATGAACGCTGCCCTGTCTCAGCCCCAGGTCTGGTTCCTTCCTCGGCCTCAGGTCTGGTTCCTTCCTCGGCCCAGGTCTGGTTCCTTTCCTCGGCCTCAGGTCTGGTTCCTTCCTCGGCCTCAGGTCTGGTTCCTTCCTCGGCCCCAGGTCTGGTTCCTTCCTCGGCCCCAGGTCTGGTTCCTTCCTCGGCCCCAGGTCTGGTTCCTTCCTCGGCCTCAGGTCTGGTTCCTTCCTCGGCCCCAGGTCTGGTTTCTTCCTCAGCCTCAGGTCTGGTTCCTTCCTCGGCCCCAGGTCTGGTTTCTTCCCTCGGCCTCAGGTCTGGTTTCTTCCTCGGCCCCAGGTCTGGTTCCTTCCTCGGCCTCAGGTCTGGTTCCTTCCTTGGCCCCAGGTCTGGTTTCTTCCTCGGCCTCAGGTCTGGTTCCTTCCTCGGCCTCAGGTCTGGTTCCTTCCTCGGCCTCAGGTCTGGTTCCTTCCTCGGCCCCAGGTCTGGTTTCTTCCTCGGCCTCAGGTCTGGTTCCTTCCTCGGCCTCAGGTCTGGGTTCCTTCCTCGGCCTCAGGTCTGGTTCCTTCCTCAGCCCCAGGTCTGGTTCCTTCCTCGGCCCCAGGTCTGGTTTCTTCTCTCGGCCTCAGGTCTGGTTTCTTCCTCAGCCCCAGGTCTGCTTTCTTCCTCGGCCCCAGGTCTGGTTCTTCCTCAGCCTCTCTTGGTCCACAGGAAGTTTTTTTTTTTAAGGGTGAGTTGGAAAAAAAAACTTCCTCCCTACTTTTGACTGAGTGAAGTCCCCACCAAGTTTTGATGCACTCTCAATATTGCACAATGACGTATTCAGATCCCCATCCCCAAATAATTGATCAGTGAATGGAACCTCATTTGACCCAAGCTTTATGTACTTCTGAGTGATGTTGGGTCCACTCAAAATCTTAGTTCGTCTGTCCAACAACCTTCATCATTTGATTGTCCACCCTAGTCACTCTGTCACATATTTTGGCCAATATGTCTGCTGCTCTGGCAATCATTTTCTGATGTTTCTGTACTCTCAGATCACTTACTCTGCTGCTGAATTCCAGGCTATTTCAAATTTCCTGGTTCACTTTGGGGACTGACAGGTTGAAATTTCTGGCCTGATGTGTTTTTCCATCTTTACTTCAGTTTATCTTCCTCTAACTTTCTCCTTGCCATTTTATTCAGAGTGCTTGTCAAGGTCTCATGTTTCAGTGGTGGTCCCACTTGTTCTTCATTTTTGTACTCCTGCTCTCTCTCTCTTTCAGAGTGAGCGCATCAGAAGAGTCATCATTGCCATTTTTGTGATTTTTCTGATTTTTCTGAGTCTTTTATAATATTCTGGATTTTGCTGTCAAAATCCTCATCAGCCTTCTCTTCTTTCTTCTTGGGAGCGTCCTCAAAGGACCGATACTCCATCTCAGACCCACTGGCATGATCCTGATCCTCGATGTCTGCAACTATTTCGTCTGCTAGATCGATGCCTTCTGAATCGGTGCGAGTCTGTTTCAAACCTTTTTTCCTTTTTCCAGTTTCCAATGAATTCCAGCAATTGCTGTTGTGTGGCCCGCGCCTCATCCCATTCAGCCTTGGGAATGGCAACCGATTCTACTTTTCCACCCCCTTCCATTAGCATCTCTTCTTGGTCACGAAAAAACTTCTGACGACGAAGGCGATCTCGCCATATCGAGCGAAACCACGTGGTCAATTTACCGTGCCCTTTTTTAAAATTTAATTTTGTCTTAATGATTGATGATATGCTTTTTAAATTACTACCATACACTGTTACGTGCTACGCGATTTATATTAGAGCTTATTTGACCTTTTGAAAATGTCTGATGTTGTAGGATTTTTTTTTATTTTACCCACTCAGACCTTGGGAAAAAAAAACATCGCATGGCGGCCGAAAGCATTAGCGATATGACGGTCCAACGCATGCGCGGCTCTCACATCTTCCGGAATATCCGTAAACCATACGAAATGGAATCAGAATTGTCTTCTCCAGTATTCCTTCACACACGTGACACACAGGAGAGAGAGAGAGAGAGAGAGAGAGAGAGAGAGAGAGAGAGAGAGAGAGAGAGAGAGAGAGAGAGAGAGAGAGAGAGAGAGTGTGTGTGTGTGTGTGTGTGTGTGTGTGTGTGTGTGTGTGTGTGTGTGTGTGTGAGAACGCGCGCATATCCAATTTTTATGTGTGTGTGTGTGTGTGTGTGTGTGTGCGCGCGCGCGCGCGCGCGCGCGTGTGTGTGTGTGTGTGTGTGTGTGTGTGTGTGTGCGTGTGTGTGTGTGCACGCGCGCGCGCGCGCTGTATGTGCGAGAGTCCTTGTGCATAATAATGTGTGTATGTGTGTGTGAACGGTGAACTGTCTTGCTTGAATCATAATTCCATGTTTTCATGTCATGTCCATTTTATGCATTTGTTTATGCTTGGAAAGAAAAGGGAAATATACCATTTTTTTTCATATGAATTATTTGTGAGAGCATTGCTCAAATTTCTGTACAAACGCGACAGGTGTCTGTAAATCGCGGGCCTGGTTGATTCTGACTCATATGATTCTGATACATATTATGAAAGTAGGCGTAGAGTACAACATTGTCATGTAGTCTCAGACCAACATGGACCTTCGCTGTATCATCCTCATCATTCTCGTCCCAGTCGATCAGAATAGATAAGTGTCCCATTCTATTCTAATGCCCTTCATGCCCTGCTCCAAAGGTGAACTCAGCTTTGATCTCCTCTTCATGTCTGCACCCTCGGGGAGTTCCTTCGAGGTCAAAGTATCTGCGAAATCATGGGGACTCTCGTTGAACAGACATGGTGGTGGCACCCTC
>JADBJO010003147.1:219833-222333 GCA_016801955.1 Conus betulinus | reverse complement strand
AAACCCAACTAAATATTGTTTAGAAGCAGGTCAAGGACATATTATACATGACTTGGTCAGT
This sequence comes from Conus betulinus, assembly GCA_016801955.1. Classification (NCBI taxonomy): domain Eukaryota; kingdom Metazoa; phylum Mollusca; class Gastropoda; order Neogastropoda; family Conidae; genus Conus; species Conus betulinus. Next base: position 222,272 of record JADBJO010003147.1, on the reverse strand, counting down.
ACCTGTCAAACACTTGTCAAAAGCACACGTTTCGGTTTATTGTAAATCTTGGCCAGATCAACTACTGTGATTAACCACTTAGCCGCTATGGAAAAATTGATGGGAAAGAAGGAAGGGGCAGGAAGGAAACACAACGGGTGCGGGAGCACACGATCAATATTAACCGCGGAATCAGCGCCTTAACAACAGCATCAACGACAACGACGACGATGACGACAACGACGACACCAACAAAGCCCACACACACACACACACACACACACACACACACACACACACACACACACACACACACACGAAGTGACGGTTCCGCGACATACCATCTGTTAATTATAGAAATGACCAGCTGTTTCGTTTTCTCCGTACCTTTTATTGTTTTTTTCTTTGACACTGTCTTTGTTTTGAAAGAGAGAGAGAGAGAGAGAGAGAGAGAGAGAGAGAGAGAGAGAGAGAGGTTGATTGATTGATGATGATCTTCAATACGCAAAAATGAAGATTTTAGGCCAGAGCCTGGTCTTACAATGTGTCCTTGTCATGCATACATTATGTCAACACATATCGTTCATACTGACAATTCAGCATAGCAACACTGTAATCTAATTCTGCAATGATAAACAAACTATTCATAAAAAGTAATAACGACACATAATGACATGGGGGTGGTGAAACAGAAGGAAAGTTGCAGAGAAACAAACAAAACTACAGAGAGAGAGAGAGAGAGAGAGAGAGAGAGAGAGAGAGAGAGAGAGAGAGAGAGGGGTCAAAGGAGGGTGGGGCGGAGAGAATGGTTGGTAAGGGGAGGAGAAAAAAGGATGGTAGACAGAGTGGGAGTGGGGATGAGTGATGTCAACGGAGTTGATTATATGTTTAGACGATGTACTCAAAGTATGGTTCACAGAAGACTTTGCGAATGGGCGCTAATGATTTTAATCGAGCAACAAATTACTGAGACACAAAATGTGTATGCAAATGTTTCTTGAAAAGTTTTAAAGTATTCGTATTTTGTAGCGTCCGTGGAAGTGAGTTCCAGACATATTGTCCAGAGTAAGCTAGGCAGGAGGACTGGAATACACAGACGGATAACAAACTCTTTCAGATCCGTCCAGACCTAAAGGAGTTCCTCTCATCTACGTCTGGTGTCGTAAAGAAGAAACAGTTCTGTTCCGGTTGCACACCGGCCATTCATATTTTACCCATTCATACCTTTTAAAGAGTGAAGAAACTCCGTGGTGCATTCCATGTCATGTACCACTCACAATAAAACATGTTCTTTTAGAGTGTTGGGACTTGCATGATGTGAGACACAAACATTATACAGGAGATTCCGTGAAAACCTTGTTCAGAGATGCTCCGCCTGACGCGATCTTCGAGTTCTTGAGAGAGATTAACATTTTCATCGGATCTGAGATTTCACAGTAGAAAGATTTTTAACAAACTTTCGGATTTTTTTTTTTTTTTTAATGTATTTTAAAGAATGGTGTGAATGAGTGACTTGTGAGTTGATTTTAACGTGGTGACAGCCCTGATGTGGCCTTTTGCGGTCGGCTGGGCTATAAGCAACATTATCTTACCTTAGGCTTGTTTTGTATAGATCAGTGCATGGGTAGGGAAGAAGGAATTTTGTCGAGCCAGAAAAGCTGTTCGATCTTGTAAAAACAGCATTGATATGGCATGGCATAGTATATGTCAAGATTGTAAACATAAATGATGTCTTGTTGAATTCCAATTGCTTACTAAGAGGAAGTATGTTCAGCGCTTTTAGTTTCTCGTTTGTTCTTAGAGATACAGCTTGATGGAGTAGTTTTGCTGCACGTCTATGGAGAGAATTCAGCCTTTTTGTGGACATCACTACTCCCGTCCCACTGTTGAAGCGTTGATACGTGACATTATGTGTGCATCGAAGAAGAGTTTTAAGCAGCAGTATTGTTGACGTAGCGCTTTAAGTGAGATAACAGGAAAAGGTGTTTTGAGACTACCTTGCATACGCTATTGAGATGAGACTGCCATTTCAATTCTTTATCTATCGTTATCCCTTAAACACGATGCTCGTCTACCTGCCCGATAGAAGTGCCATTCAACTGAAGGTTAGGCAAAGAGGAGTCAGTTGGTGTTTTTGGCGGGTAGCTATGATCATAGATTTGGTTTTGGCTGGATGTATGACCATTGAGTGTGAATGACACCAGTCTGAGAGAGAGAGAGAGAGAGAGAGAGAGAGAGAGAGAGAGAGAGAGAGAGAGAGAGAGAGAGAGAGAGCATGTGGTGTGTGTGTGTGTGTGTGTGTGTGTGTGTGTGTGTGTGTGTGTGTGTGTGTGTGTGTTTCTTCATTCCTCTCTGTCTTTCTTCTCATTTAACGGTAGATCACGCAGAGTGTGCGTGTTATCTATTCACTTTCGTTCTGTGTGTGTTTGGGCTTAATTTGTTTCAGCACTGAAAAAGACA
>JADBJO010003147.1:189833-214833 GCA_016801955.1 Conus betulinus | reverse complement strand
AAAGAAAAAGGGAAATCAGGCACAATATGCGTCAAGGGACAAGTCGAAAAAATATTGAGAAGATAACAATACTTGCAATACTTGAAAACAAAACAAAACAAACAACATTGTCTATCTCTTGCAGCGTACGAACCATAATTGTTATTTCTCACTATAACAAAATTAACCACATTTTTACTTACGACTGTCATAAAGAAAATGTCGGTTTTGTAACATTGAAAATTTTTCTGTAAATATTCTTTCCCGAAGATTAAGGCCTCTATGATACAGATTTGGCCACCTCTACATGTTGGACAGCTTAAAAGGTCGCGTCAATATTTAATCTGCCGAGCTAAGTCTTGCTAACGGTTGCTAAGAAAATGGCTATGTTAAAGTTTGCCATGAACACACACACACACACACACACCTGAAAGTGACCCGGGTGTTGGCATTGAAACAAAGTGGTTGTCTGTTTTTCTTCTGTTGATATTTTGCATCGTTTCCGTGGTTTAATTGTGGCTGGCTCCTGTGGAGTTGCGTTAGGGATTTGCTTCTCTCTCACGATGTAGATATTTGGTGTTAAGTTGATTGAAAATCCGTGTGTTTCCTTTGTGTGTGTTTTTCTTTTTAATCGGCACTGCCAGCTGCGGGTTTGTTTGGTGATCCTGATCCTCGTCTGGCCTTTCATTTCTTCTTTCTGCTCAGCTTATTCACTTATATTAGCATCGGTTGGTTTCATCTACAATCGTCCGTTTTCTGACTGCCATCTCAGGCTCTATCTCGGTTTTGATCATTATACTTTGGAATTTCTCTTGGTTTTTTTTTATGCCAAAAGAATACTGAAAAAAAAGAAAAAGAAAAAAGGCGTCTGTGTACGTGTACGTCATTTGGCCATTACGTCGAAAATGTTATATGCGTCATGGCTTTCTTGTTCTTCTCCGGGTCCTCAAGTAACTAGCACCTATCCCCCCCCCCCCCCCCCCCCCTTCCTGTTGTTGTTTTTTTTTTTTTTTTTCTTTTTTTTATGAAGATGGCACAGCCCATTTAATATAAACAATTTATCTAAAGTAACTTCCACTAACAAAGGTAGCATTGTTGTAAAAATTACATTTGAAGAGGCTACTAAAACATAAAAAAGCATGAAAATGATAAGAGCCAGGTCCTGATGGATTTACAGTGAAAATTTTCAAATTCTCCTTTCGTGATATTGGCATATTCCTAGTACTGTCTGTCAGTGAGAGTTTTGAAAAAGGACAAATGTCTATAACTCAGAGGCAGAGTTCCATCACCTGCATTCCCATAGAAGGGAAACCAATGAGATTCATCAAAAACTGGCAACCTATCTCCCTTTTAAACACTGCCTATAAGATTGCCGCAGCGTGTATTGCTAACTGGCGAAAAGGCGTTCTACCAAATATTATTTATGAGTGTCAAAAAGGTTTTCTAACAGGACGTTTTATTGGGGAAAACATTCGTTTGCTTCATGATACCTTGTTATATATGTAGAAAAAAAGAAAATATTCCGGGAATGTGATTATCTACTGATTTTGAAAAGGCGTTTGACAGTGTTTCCTGGTCCTTTCTTTTGAAATGTTTACATTTTTTTAAACTTTGGTTCGGATATGACACAGTGGATAAAAACCTTTTATTGCAATATAACCACTTGAGTTTCGGTGGATGGTCAATATTCACCCTGGTTTAGGATCGAAAGGGGGGTCAAACAGGGAGATCCGTCTTCGCCTTATTTGTACTTAATATGTGCAGAAATTGTATAACTTTTGATCTGTAAAAATGAAAATATTGAAGGTATTAAAATAAAAGAGAAAGAAATTTTACCGTTACAGTTTGCTGTTTCCGTTATTCACATGATGCATGATTGTATTGTTGTTAAAAAAATTTTTTTTAATGATTTTGAAAATATGTTCAAAGACAAATGACAACATTGTCATAATAGTCATAATATAAACATAAACAAGGAATTTGTTCTTTTGGGGGTCAAAGTAGATAGAAAAACAGATAAAGTAATGGATCTCATTCTTCTGTTAGCTAAATTCTACATTTAAACATGTGAAGTTCAAGATGTCCATCCTACTTTGCTGGCTTTTGGTACAGTTTTGAAAAATAGATATAATATTGAAAACTATTTAGCTTGTTACAATGCTAAAATGCGCTGACTTCCTCAGTACAAGGTAAGTGCAGTACTAGCATATAGCTTCTAAGAGTTCGTTGTAGATCCTCCTGTGGTAGGTGTTCGACTTGCAGGCGACAAAATACGCCAGGCGGTATTGAAACGAAGAGGATCCTTTTATTTATAACGTTGAAGAATATAGGAACAAAAACAAACCACACTGACCTTCAGGTTCAATACGTCATACATGAACTCAGTCATACATGCAGCAGCGAATATTCCGCTAATGGCAGCTTCTCGTCGACTAGACTCAAACTCAATGAAGACTCGAACACTTCTAGACTAGAACTCCTCAACAAATCTCATCTCTCTCTCTCTCTCTCTCTCTCTCTCTCTCTCTCTCTCTCTCTCTCTCGCTCGCTCGTTTGTGTGTCTCTGTCTCAGTTGCACAGCTCTCATTCTTTTGTATGATATTGAAAGAATATTCTCGAACCTACTCGATTATTCTTATCTAGATTATTCTGCACATCAGTAAGCTTAAACAATGAAATCGCGACGACCGTATGCAAAATGTAATTCGGTCAGCTTCTACAACATTCTCGAACCTTCGAGAATGCAATAGCACTTATGGAACCCTGGTGAACATTCTAACATAATCTTGAATGTTCCAATCACATTATCAATCGATCCAAAAAAAACAATACTGAACAATCAGGCATACATTCACTTTCCAAACGTTTTAAATAAAATCAAATATAGCACTACACCGACCGAAAATACAAAGATCTAAAAGCGATAACTAAAAGGAGGCTTGCAACGCGTCATTATTACTATGTCTTTCACAAAAGTTCCCCCTCTCTTGTCTCCCTTTTAATTGTAACATAGCTGTTCAAAATTATGATGCAAGACAGTTTGAAGAAACCTGGTTCCCATATCTTACAGTAATTCCTTGACTGCCTTCTTTCTCCCATTCCACAAATGTCTATTTTATTACATGAGTGTCACTAATCGTTCTTTAGTCTTGTATGCACATAATATTGTCTATTTTGTAGGGTAATTGCTTGTTACCCACGGCTTTCGGGCCTATTGCAACTTATTTTTTTCGCTTTAATATGACTCCCAAATACTAAAATGTGTGCACATGCTGCCATTACTGTACACTGTGTGCAGTATGATGTATGTTGTCATTGATGTAAAGTACAAACTATGTCTTTATTTACTTAGTTTGATTTTCTTATCCTCGTTTCATTCATTCTTGCAAATATGGCAGAATTATACCCCACACAGAAATGGGATGGAGGGAGGGGAAAGTGTGTAATGTTCAAGAGTGCTGTCATTCATCACGTGTGTATGTGAATACAGATATATGTATGGGGGAGGGGGAAGGATGGTGTGTTTTCTTATTTCTTTTTTTTTTTTTCTCCTGCCCCCATTTACAACTTATGAAGGGAATGCGTATGTCTGGGTGTGAAGCTGATGTGTATGTTTGTTCTCATAAGTCTTTGCGTTTATGTATGCCTACTCAAAATGTAAAACGGAATGCTTATACATAACAAGCCTCTTCTCAATGCTGTGGGCAAGAAAACTGCTGGCTATCGTAGTTGAGATAAACAATGTGTCTTCCTATTGTTTTGCCCTATTCGTATTGAACTCATTAATATAATCTTATTTGTCCACAGTCTCTTCTATTTTCTCACTTGGAAACCCTCTTTTCTTCTTTGTTTATTTTCTTTTCGGACAGGGGCAGACATTCAGAGGGGGATTTCCAATTGGGAAAATGGAGGAGTCTATATCCTATTTCATTTTTGTGTGTGTTTGTGTGCTTATATTCCTCCCTTTCTCTCCATTGCATGACTATGTCGATGGCTTGGGGCCGGGCTCGGCTGTCTCTGGATGGCGGGGGTTGGCTTATTATTGACTTCACTGCAAAAGTGAGCAGCTTGTATTAGATAATTACATTGGTTGAAAACTCACTACAACTCTACAAGCTCTTGTTTGCGGTGGGGTCGGTGGTGGCTCGATCGACTGTCTGGGATGGTGGACTTTGGCTCTAGGCCATTGAAATACTGTAAAATATGAGGACTGCATCTCTTCACCTGGGGGCCCTCCTGTCTCCCTTGTTGTGTTTATTTTGGTGATAAGGATAGACACTTGGGGGGGGGGGGGGGGGGGGGGGGGGGGGGGGGGGGGGGGGGGGGGGGGGGGCTCCGAATGAGTTGATTTTTTTTTTCTCACTTTCACTTCTCTCTCTGCCTCTGCCTCTCTCTCTGTCTCTGCTGCTTCTCTCTCTCTCTCTCTCTCTCTCTCTCTCTCTCTCTCTCTCTCTCTCTCTCTCTCTCTCTCTTTTCAAGCACTTCAGTCCAAGGAAAAAGCAAAGGAACACACAGAGAGAGTAGAATAATTTGCTATCAAATTTATTTAATCAAATCCATGTATGCTGACAGTGGGGAAGGGAGAGTGGGGGGGGGGGGGGGGGGGGGGTAAAATATAGTTAATCTTGCTCATAAATATGATGGTGGCGATTTGTGATACTGACAAGACATTCAGCATTACCTGTTAAACGTCCCTACAAAAAATCGGCTTACCTAATCTATGCTAACTTACCAAGTGTTCCGTTTTAATGTTGCTTCTTTAGCTGTGTTACCCTTACTTAATTGTCACTTTTTACTTAATTGCCACTCATTTCATTGTCACTATTTTTTTTATGATGTGTGCATGCGTGTATTTGTGCCTTGTGTATGTCTTGTAAAAAAACGAAAAACTGTCCAAAAAAAAAACCACAACAAAAAAAAAAAACAAAAAAAAAAAAACAAAGGTAGCATTGTTGTAAAATCTCTGTGAAAAGAGACCAACCTTAAAATATCAAGAGCAGACCTTCCTAATAATACGCCATCTTACTTACTTAACCCCAAAGCTCAAGGGTGAGCATAGGCCATCGACAACACTCCGCCATCGCACTCGGTTCTGGGCTGCTCGCTGAATGCTGTCCAGTTGGTCCCCTGCCTCTTTATCTCTGCCTCAGTGTCTCGCCTCCAGCTGCTGCGAGGTCGGCCTCTCTTCCTTTTCCCCTGCGGGTTCCATGTCAGGGCTTGGCGTGTGGTGCTGGATGCTGGCTTCCTGAGGGTGTGTCCAATCCAGCCCCACTTCCTCCGCAGAATCTGCTTGACCACTGGTTCCTGTGTCCTTGCTTCCATAGATCTTCATTGTTGATCTTCTCTGGCCATCTGATTTTGAAGATGCGCCTCAGACAGGTGCTGATGAAGGTCTGAATTTTTTTTTGTTGTATTGCCTTGGTCATTCTCCAAGTCTCGCAGCCGTAGAGCAGAACCGACTTCACGTTTGAGTTGAAGATATGCAATTTTGTTGTCCTTCTGATCTCTCCTGAGGCCCATACGTTCTTTGGCATGATGAACGCTGCTCGCGCCTTGCTTGTGCTTTGCTTGATCTTGTCCGGCTCATGTTCAGTGTGGCTTTCCTCTCTTCCTTTTGTTCAGTTTGTGAATAGTATCATCAGAGATCCAGTCCTTGTGTTCGGTTTCTTCTTTCCAGTACCTCCTCACAGGACTCATGCCAACGTTTCTTGGTATGTTGCCACTGGTTCCCAATGTCTGTGCTCTCCTCTTCAAGCAATTCTTCAAGTAGCTGGAACCTGTTGGTAAGACTGATCTGAAATTTCTCCTTTATTTCTTTACTGCTAAACAGCTCCACATTATATCTTGTCCTTGCTGCATTTGTTAAAGTGTACTTCTTGAGAGTCGGAGCCTCACTGTTGTCACAAGCAGGTGGTGGTCTGATGGCACGTCAGCACCTTTCATCACCCTCACATCCTGCCATGATCGCCTGAATTTCCTGCTGATGCAGATGTGGTCGATCTGGTTCTCCGTGACGTGATCCGGGATCTCCAGGTGGCTTGTGGATGCGCTTGTGAGGGAGATGCTGCCCCCTATTATCAGCTGGTTAAATGCGCACAGGCCTGCAAAGCGTTCTCCATTCTCACTCATCTGTCCAATACCATGTGTCCCCATGATGTCTTCATATCCGGTGTTGCCTGATCCTATCTTGGCGTTAATTCACCCTTGACTATTCTGATGTCGTTTGCTCCTCTTCTGTCCAGCACAGCTTGTACTTGCTGGTAGAAATCATCTTTCTTTTCCTCCTCTGCATCATTTGTGGGAGCGCAGCACTGGATGATGTTCAGCTTGATGTTCTTCTTCTTGGTACTAAGCTTGGCTGTGATGATGCGGAAGTTGATAGGTTCCAAACCGATGAATGCCCGCTGCGCCTCTTGTGTCAGCATCAGGACCACGCCTTCCGTACAGGGGGCTCCATCCTCGGTGTGTCCCGAGTGCAGCAGCAGCTCTCCTGATGAGTCTCAGCTGTTCTGTCTGTAGCCACCTTGTCTCACTCAGTCCTAGGACTCCTATCTTGTAGGTCTTCATCTCTCTTGCTATCTGGATGGTTCTGCCTGCTTCGTGCATTGTCCTGATGTTCCAAGTGGGCTATCCTTGTTGTTTTCCTGGGGGTCAGAAGGGGGGTCGGTCTTGCAGCTTCCTCTCGGCTTTCACTGCCTGACGTCATGAGTCTCTGGGATGGAGACCTTTCCTCTCCCAGGTGAGTGTCTTGGTTTGATGTTGTCGATGCTTCTGTAACTTGCGTTTGTTTTTTTTTTTTTTTTTTTTTTTTTTATAGGAAGGGGTGTTAGCCCATGCAAACCCGTTTAACCTCCGGGAGAGTTGGTCTACATTAGTCTAACAATAATACGTCATCCCCAACTCCTTTTCCCGTGATTTTGAAAGGCCTGGGTTCTGGTTTTTTAAAGCTTCAATATCTGAGATACAACTTCAAACAGGCATTTATAAGCTCAGTTGGTGAGGTGAAAGCAGTTCGACGTCTTCGATCTGGAGAGTACTTCGTCGAACGTGCTTCCAAAAAGCAACAAAATCAGCTTCTGTCTCCTTCTAATTTAGTAGGGATTCACATCATCTGCCGCACATTAGCTGGAGACGATACCATCTGTTAAAACCGTCGGCGTTGTATTTGAAAATCTGAAAGAAGACGATCTGAAACAATGTTCGTGTGTACTGAATGTTGACAAAATACAACATTCAGCACACACGAAAGAAAGAGTCGTCACCTCATGGTTGGCTGAAGCGGTGTAGCTGTCTCCTCAGGGGTATCAGGAGGTGTAGTCGTCTTCTCAGGGGCAGCAGAAGTCGAGAGGGATGAAGAGAAAGACGACATGAATGTTTCCAACTGTTTCAGGCAGCCGATCTTTTCACGCTGGGATAGGAAAGATGACACATGAGGGAGAGAGGGTGAATAGATTGAGAGCAAATTTTGAAATACGTTTGAAGGGTCTTGTTGCCGAAGAGAACGGAAGTAGCATGGAAGACAACAGTTGACGGAAAAGAAGAGAATGAGAGGGAGTCCGGCCAAACTTGACAGCATCAGCATACAAATTCTTCGTACTAGAGCAGGATGAGGAGTTGATTGAGGGTTCGTATGTGATCTTGGTGTTGTTTGCTGACTCACGCTTAGCATCCGCCTTCTTTACTGCTGCCATGGCGTCACAAAAGGGCATGCACTGTTTGGATCTGAGGGTGGCTGCGGCCTTGACCACACTCTTTGCTGGGCGGTGTCTGTAAGCAGCAGTGTGCTGCCCTTTGCAGTTCGCGCATTGTGGACACTCTGCCTTGCAATCTCTCCTTGAATGTGAGCTCTCCCCACACCTACTGCACTTCCCCTGCTTCGCCCTGCACTGCTTCCTGGTGTGGTCCAGTCTCTGACATATCGTGCACTGTCGGACGGGAGGCCTATAGGGGTGCACAGAGTACGATTTGTCATCAATTTGTAATTCATCGGGAAGACGGGGGAGGTTAAAAGTGATTTTGAGGAGTGTGCTGTTTTTTTCTTCCTTGTTTGTATTTTGTCAACATTCAATAGACACGAACATTGTTTCAGACTCCCCCTCTTTCCGCTGGCCCTGAGGAATCACCTCCTGCTGGCCCTCAGGAGACACTCCTGTTGTCCCGGAGGTGACGACTCCTCCTGGTGTTGGCACTGAGGCGTCAACTTCTTCTCCTTCCGGCCCTGAGGTGACGTCTCCACCTACCGCTGACCCTGCGGTGACTTCATCTCCTCATACCGGTCATGAGGAGATGATTCCTCCTGTAAGCCCTGAGGTGACCTCTTCACATTCTGCCAACTCCGATGTGACGACTTCACTTCCGGCTAGCGCAGATTCGCAGTCTCCACATCTGGCTAGTCTTACCACGTCAACTTCACACAGATAACAATCCTGTTATCAGTTATTCTACTAATCTCCTTTTTCCCCCAGTAAATGTACATAATTCAGATTGAAGAGCTTTCAAATATTGACATCTTCCAATGGAACTGTCGTTCCATTATCAGAAATATTGATGAACTGATACAACATTTGTCATCAAATCAGTTTAAAGTCTTATTACTACAATCTTAAATCAAACGTAAGTAAAAATAAATTTCCCCATATTCCGAATTTTCATTACCCGCCTGTGTACAATCAAGATCAGTCTGGTAAGATCAACGCAGTAATATATATCCACCGAAATATTGATTACCACCCTATGAAATCTCCAGTGCCTTTGAACATTCCTCACTTAAACTCTTCCGCTGCTATGGTAAAATTCAACAGCAACCTAGTTGTTAATATTGTTTCCGTCTATCTTCCAAAAGGTCAGATAATGATAATACAGAATGGTTGCAAAACTTACCTAATAAGGAAAAATCGCTCATAGGAGGTGATTTTAATGCACATACAGCTATCTGAGACGATGGTTGTAAAAGAACCACAAACCTTCGATTTGTTGAAAATGTTGTGGATTCAAATTTGTACTTACTGAATAATGGTGACATCACAAGAGATAACAGATACAGGAGGTCATAACCATCAGCCATTGACATCTCCTTCATGTCTCCTGAATTAGCTCCAGACTGTGTGTGGGAAACTTCTCCTGATACACTAGGAAGTGATCAATTTCCTATACATATACGATTAAACGAAAAGTTTGGTCCTGTTAATTCAATACAAGATAAAATCAGGAAATATGATTACAATCGAGCAGACTGGATAAATTTACATCAATTTTAATATCTTCTTCTTCTGACATTTCTCAAAATGAAGACGTGGATTGTATTATGATTATTTTACAAGATCTGTTCTTCACGCGGTTGGTTCTTCTATTCACAGATGTTAGTGTGTTTCTACATATCTATACATGCAGGGAACTTGTGGTGGACAGACGAGTGTGAAAGAGCAAAACAAGAAAAGATCTCTAAGTATAAAATCTATCTACGCAGTAGATTTCCATCTAAACTCAGAGATCCAAAGTTCTCCTTCATATAGGAGTAAAATATGGAAGAAACTTCGATGTATGAAGCACGGGGTTTTCATTCCTAGGTGCAATGTACAATTTGAAGATAATACATTTCCAACAGCTTATCAAAAAGCGGAAAAGTTTGCTGATATCTTTTCAGTAAATTGCAGACTAGAAGGTCTTTTCAAGAAAATGTAAGACATACAGACAGGACCAGGAAGCTAAACCAGAAATTAAAGATCCAGAATCTAACGATAACTTATACTTCAACTCTCCTATTACGTTTTTGGAACTAGAAGAAGGAATCTCTACATTGAGTAATAAAAGAACAGCTGCTGGCCATGATGAAATTTCCAATGAAATGCTGAAACATTTACCAAATAATTGGGTGCAGTATCTTCATAAAATTATGGAAACATGCTGGAGTGAAGGTAAATTACCAGCCGTGTGGAAACATTCAATTATAGTTCCCATACTTTAAAATGGCAAATCCAGTAAAGATGTCAACAGTTACAGGCCAGTCTCTATTACTTCACACACATGTAAGTTAAGGAGAAGATAGTAACTGCTTGCCTAATTCACTGTTGTGATAAAAACACGCCTAATGTTGTGATAAAAACAATGTTATTCCAGTCCATCAAGCTGGTTTCAGGTCGGGAAGATCTACAACGGATCACTTGGTGACGTTATCTACCAATATAAAACGCCAATTTGCTCGTAGGCAAAATGTGCTGGCAACATTTTTGGACATTAATGAGCCTACGATCAGGTGTGGCACGCTCAAACTGAAACTGAAAAGAACAGGTATTTTAAACTGAAAAGAGCAGGTATTTGTGGGAGAATGTTTTCGTTTGTGAAAGATTTTCTTTCCTGTAGAACTATTGAAACAAGAGTTGAAAATGCATATTCTTCCCAGAGAGATTTACATATGGGTGTTCCTCAAGGATCCATCATTGCTCCATATCTTTTCAGTATTACGATATCAGATCTTTCTAAGAAGATATCAAAGAATATTAAGATTGTTCAATATGCTGATGACGTTTGTATTTAGTTGGATGCAAAATTGAAGTATATTTCAAACAGAAAACTGAAACAAATTCAATCTGTTATCAGTCTGAATTAGATAAGTGCTTTCTTGACAGAGAATAGTTTACCTTTATCTGTTGAAAAAACTCACATGATGGTATTTGGTGCTGGTGACCCTCCCAGAAGATTACCTAGTTTTTATCGACGGAGCTGAGCTACAATTCAACGACACAACAAAATTCTTAGGTGTCTATTTTACATTGAAATAATCATGGAAATTTCACATCGAAAACAGTCTATCAAAAGCTCAAAAAAGCTTGAATTTGCTTAAAATTATAAGCAGACAAAATTGGTGTAAAGAAACAAGAAGCTTGACTCTTCTTGCAACATCTTTGGTTAGATCAAAGCTGACTTACGGCCAAGAAGTTTATTTTTCTGCTCCTAAATATCTTATGAAGAAAATTACAAAGTACTGACTCTAAGGCATATAAATTAGCTTTGGGAGTTCCTGTCCACACTCCGACTATTGCTACTTATGGGGAGGTTGGTGTTCTACCTTTGAACGAGTATCGAGAACTGTCTTCAGCTAAGTACATTATAAGAAACAGTGCTGTTGAAAATGTCAACGTGAATGAAAATGTCCTTAGAACAGATCTTCAATTTCCAAAATGAGCAAGGGCCATAAAATCTTTGACAACAAATAGCCACTTATACTTCAGATACTCACAGTAGATTAGATCTGAAAACTAAAGATATAGGTAAGCGTTCGATTACGTCTCCAATTCCTCCATGGGAACTGAACAGAGCAGACTTTGACTTAATTTAAAAAAGAGTGATAACCCTCATCTACTTGCTGTTTCTTTTCGATCTCATCCATTTGAAGGTATATACCGACGGTTCTCTTATTGACACTAATGTGGCGGGTGCTGCTGGGTTTGTAATACCTGGACTAAAGAAAGAAAAATCGTTTCTTATTGGTGCAGGTCATTCTATATTTTCACCGCAGAACTGGTAGCCATTCTCATGGCTCTGCAGAACATTGTTACTCTTCCTATGGTTATATTTCCAATACTTTTTGTGTTGACTCTGTCTGTCTTTATTTACACTGAAATCCATGAAGTCTAGAGACAGTTGTGACTTAGTAATTGAAATTAATCATCTCTTACATTTTCCAATTCAAAAGGGTTCAGTGTAACATTTACTTGGGTTCCATCACATTGTGGTATTTATAGAAAAATGAATGGGCAGACAGAGTAGCTAGAGAAGGTGCAGGACAAAGAATTCGTTGTGAAAACGTTCATATTCCTTTGTCTGTAAAGGAATGCTATAATCTTTTAGAAAAAAAAGACACCAAAGCTCGTGTGGGTTATAATGTAAATCGGCATACCTCTTACAGCATGTCTTTGTTGAATGTTTTTCCAGGGTAAATTTCCAGTTTGTGTTTTAGACTTAAATATAATTCATTAAAATGTACATATGTTGATACTGCAAAATGCATATGTGGGAAAAAAACTTTGACATTTCATGTACTATTTAATTGTCCCATTTTGCGGCAGCACCTACCTAATTTTCAGTTACCAAATAATCCTAAAATTGATGATTTTAAGACTCTAACTTCAAACCATTCATTTTTGGCTAATGTATCAAAATATTTACTTCGCAGTCCTATTGGTACATTAGTATGAGATTTCAGTATTTTTGAAGCAAACATTATTTACGTTGTTCATGTTCACTGATTTAAGCTTTATCTTTAATTATGTTTTCATTTGTATAATAATATCAATGTCATTATGATGTAGATCATTTACAAATATCACAATCGTCTAAAAACACACCATGTGAAAAGACGTAAAACTAAACAAAAAAAACAACAACAACCAAAAAAAAAAAAAACCCGGAAAGTGTGCGGTTACAGTGACGCACTCTTTACACACGCCAAGTCAAAAATCATTTTCTGGAAGATAAAGGTACACTGATATCTATGAACACACCAGGAGAAATATATGGGTCTCTCTCAAAACTGGAACCACGAAATGTGTGACGCAGAATGAAAACTATTAACTGTTTCAGCGTTATACGTGTGAGCATCATTAAATGTTTGGGGATATCTGAATTCAAAAGATTCCAAACGAAAAACCTCCATCCTTTACAAATAAATGAAAGAACCTGAAGACAATCCACGCAATCGAGAATACACAATCGTTTCAGGTTGGAACTCTTTGCGCGCACTTTATAAGCGGTAAAAAAATAGTTCACTTATTTCGAAATACGAAGCCACACCGGGTAATCTGCTATCTGTTGATTTTCCAAATGTTCTGTAATCACAAGTTAAACAGGTGTTCGGTTTTCATCTATCCGTCCTCATTCGAAGCACAAGGCCTATTTTTTTTTTTTTCAAATCGGGTCGCTGAGGCTCATGCAACACAAGTAACTGTCAGCTGAAGTAAAAAGAATCGAAAACGGAGTTGACCATTATCAAAGTTCCTTTTCTGAATTCAGTTCATAATCCACATTTTGGTGTTGCCGTTGTTTGTTGTTGTTGTTGTTGTTGTTGTTGGTGGTGGTGGTGGTGGTGGTGGTGGTGTGTGTGTGTGTGTGTGTGTGTGTGTGTGTGTGTGTGTGTGTGTGTGTGTGTGTGTGTGATGGTGGTGGTGGTGGTCATGGTGGTGATGGTGGATGGATGTTATGTTTAGTTCAACCTAAATGGTTATATCTCCGAGAATCTTCAAAAATGCCTACCATTTCAACGAGTTTGTAAAATTCTCCATTATCTCTGACTGCCACTCACTAATCGCTGGTTTCCTCCCCTCCCCTCTTCATCGCACCGTTCGTGTCTGTCTGTCTGTCATATGAACACACACACACACACACACACACACACACACACACACACACACACACACACACACACACAGGTGGGAACGAACACAGACAGACAGACACACTCCCTCTCTCTCTCTCTCTCTCTCTCTGTTTCACACTTGAGAGTGTAAGAATATCTCACTGACATCGGGCACACTCTCAAAGGAAAGACGTAAACTGAGCAACAACAACAACAACAACAACAACAGCAACAACAACAACAACGACAACCTTAAAACAAGATTTACTGTTCCGCTGAACGAAAGAGACAAACTACAAGACAAAGCACGACGCGTTTTGATCTCACGGTTTTTTTTTTTCAGGCAAACAAGATTCAAGACAACGAAAACGGAGAGCGAACAATCATTTACCTCCTGAATCTGAACGCAGAATGGATGGTTCTGTTTTCACCTGTAGTCTCCTCGCTATCAAACTAACAAAAATAGCAACAACACAACAACAACACACAACAACAACACACACACACACACACACACACACACAACACACACACACACATGCACGCACGTTCGCCCGCCCTCACACACACACACACACACACACACACACACACACACGCACGCATGCGCACTCGCGCGCGCGCGCACACACACACACACACGCATGCACGCACACACACAGACACACACACACACAGACACACACACACACACACACACACACACACACACACACACACACATTCACGCGCGTGCACTGAAAAGTTTTCACACAACAATGTTATCGCATCCAATTGAAACGTGTCCAAACAAAAGATCAGCTCGTTTCTCACAAATATCGCTATACAACTACAAACTGTGTGCTATTGCAGCGTTTGTCATTTTAACGGCTGTTGGCATGCTTATTTCATTTATGTGAAATAAACAAAGCGGAAAAAGATGCTCACAAGGCAATCCGAGCAACACAAAAAAGTAGAGGGAAAGAGCATATCGTGGTTTAAAAAAAAAAAAAAACCTTAGCTATTTTGTGTGAGCAAACTTACGTTTTGTCTTTTCTTTTTGCAGGTTGACTCTCACTGTGACGAAAAGGTGACAACCTTATCTGCTGCCCGTACCTGCGCTGTGCTGCTACTCACTGGAGTGAAACACACCTGAAAGTTGTGCACAGCTGGTTTTTTTTCAGCACTTCGATCAATACGCAATTGTCAGCCCCCTCCCCGCTACACCGCGGCGAGTCCGCCTTTGATCGAAAGTTTATTACAGCGTTTCGCAACTTCGCCCTAGCGACACAGGTCGGGAGTTACAAAACAACACGAAATCAACATCCACGATGTATGGCAGGCAGGTTGATACGAAGGTTTGTAAGTTGCAGTTACATCATAAAGCTCTGAATGCTTAATAAGTCTTCCAAAAGACTGCGGAGGACACACAAGCGCATATGCAGCCAGATGAATGCGCAGGCGTTTTACTTGCGATTAATGTCATTAAGATGGTGCATACAGCCAAAGGCAAATTGATCGACTACTGCGTTTTCGATGACGCGAATCTCGTCATTCAGCAGCAGGACGTCAGTCTTTACAGAATGAAGATGAAACAGGAAGAACTCCACAAGTTTAGACGATGTCAGAATCTTACCACTCGACGACATGTCGACCGGCAAGTATTCTTCTGATGTCATGAAACCTTACACTGAAGGATTCTGGCTAGATTATACAAGCAAAGCTGGCTTGTTAGAGTAAGGACAAGTGAATGAACAGTGGAAGCAGAGAAAAAATAAAACAAGGACGACAGGAAAGACAAAAATGCAACATAAAAAAGCCAGTGGAGGGAGCAAGAAAATGGTGCAGAAGAAAGCAGTGTTTGTGTTCTGTGGGTGTGTGTTTGCGTATGAGTTGTATTCATTCGGTCATCGACCTTTTCGTTTGCTTCTTTCAATTATTTGGTTATTATCAGGATTTGTATTTACAATAAAACATTGCTATAAACTCAGGGGAGAACAAGCAACTTTTCATTATTAGTAGTAATATGAATTGACACTTTTTTCTGTCAGTATAGAAGTAAGATCATAAACACGAATAACATCAAAAAGAAAAGTATCCATAGTATTCCATCAGTTTATCAGACGCAATGAATCAGAGACTACTGTCTCCACTGTTTAGAAAGTAGGAATGAACAAAACAGGATTAATTCACATGGAAACCGAAAACCCCTTTTCCCATTGTTGTCAAATTCAGTTGAAAGGATATGATCCTGGAAGATTCAGTTTTCAGTATTGTGTACTTTTCATGCTGCATTTAAGCCATATATGAACATGAGGTTTTGATTTAAAATCTATGTGTGGAATGTAAAAGCTGAAAAAAAGGGAAGTGTTTAATCAACATAAAAGTCAATATCACTTGGAAAAGTGCATTCACAAATTGCGTAACAAGTCCATTCATTGACTTCCTAGATACTCTTACAGTTCAGATAGTGCATGCTAATTCTGAAAACAAGCAAACAAAATGAAACAACAGAAAAAACAAAAAAACTAAAAAAAAAATTCAAAGTTGGGTTGTCACGAAAACCGATGATTTGTGAATCACATTCATTGTCATTTAAGGTCTTCCAGTACAAATTGGTTTTCCATGGATGTTTAGATAGCTTTACATAAGGCAGCGGAAATCCAACAACAGTAGTTTGAATTTAGTAAGAAATTGGACGAATGTTGGTAAAATTTGCTTTAAACTTTTTTGTTTTTATTTGATGTCACTGTGAACTAAACTGTTCTCTGTGTTCCATGTGTCTGCAGGAACAGAAACATCGGGTGCACAGTGTTTGAGAAGGCAACGAGTAGACGGACCTCCATGCTTAGTGCAATGTTTATATATGTATAAAGGCAGTTTGTAGCATTCTGTTCCTGTTGACATCGTCAGTTAGTTTGCGTCTGGAATGTGGGGGAATGGGATGGGGGAAGGGGAATGATTGCCGTGTTTAATCAATATGCAGTTACTTTAAATGCACATACTTTATATGGGTGATCTGTACGCCGCCTCTGGTCAGAAGGACGTATGATCACATACTGAAATGGATGGATGGAGAGACAGAGAGAAGAAGAAGAAGAAGAAAGAAGAAGAAGAAGAAGAAGAAGAAGAAGAGAGAGAGAGAGAGAGAGAGAGAGAGAGAGAGAGAGAGAGAGAGAGAGAGAGAGAGAGAGAGAGAGAGCAGCACAGTGGCTTGTTATAAGTATGGCTTAAACATATCTGAGAACATGTAGTAGAGAGAGAGGTATGAAAAATACATCTTAGCCAAATATATCACCGATCACTGCAAGTTTGGGAACCATGTCGTATGGTGGGAGACACAGGACAGAGCTAAAACACTGATGCTGAATGCACCGATCTTTCTGTGCAGGGCGGAAATGAATCCTATGGCCGCCATCTTTGCCATTGGCTCCGACCCCACTGTACCCTCGCTGCCCAACAACTACGATATGCTACTTGATGGTCTCCCTCATTGTGAGCCGATATGCTACTTGATGTCTCCCTCATTGTGGCCGATATGCTACTTGATGGCCTCTCCCTCATTGTGGGCCGATATGCTACTTGATGGCCTCCCTCATTGTGGGCCGATATGCTACTTGACGTCTCCCTCATTGTGGGCCGATACTACTTGATGGCCTCCCTCATTGTGGGCTGATATGCTACTTGATGTCTCCCTCATTGTGGGCCGATACTACTTGATGGCCTCCCTCATTGTGGGCCGATATGCTACTTGATGGCCTCCCTCATTGTGGGCCGATATGCTACTTGATGGCCTCCCTCATTGTGGGCCGATATGCTACTTGATGCCTCCCTCATTGTGGGCCGATATGCTACTTGATGTCTCCCTCATTGTGGGCCGATATGCTACTTGATGTCTCCCTCATTGTGGGCCGATATGCTACTTGATGTTTCCCTCATTGTGGGCCGATATGCTACTTGATGGCCTCCCTCATTGTGGGCCGATATGCTACTTGATGGCCTCCCTCATTGTGGGCCGATATGTTACTTGATGGTCTCCCTCATTGGGGGCCGATATGCTACTTGATGGCCTCCCTTATTGTGGGCCGATATGCTACTTGATGGCCTCCCTCATTGTGGGCCGATATGCTACTTGATGGCCTCCCTCATTGTGGGCCGATATGCTACTTGATGTTTCCCTCATTGTGGGCCAATATGCTACTTGATGTTTCCCTCATTTGGGCCAATATGCTACTTGATGTTTCCCTCATTGTGGGCCGATATGCTACTTTATGGCCTCCCTCACTGTGGGCCGATACTACTTGATGGCCTCCCTCATTGTGGGCCGATATGCTACTTGATGGCCTCCCTCATTGTGGGCCGATATGCTACTTGAGAGCCTCCTTCATTGTGGGCCGATATGCTACTTGATGGCCTCCCTCATTCCTATGGTTTGGATTCTTCTGTCGAGCTCCGCTGTGACGTTGTATGTGTCACTTGCAGGATAACAGGATAACAATTTTATTTTTTCCAAAAGATGGAAAATTCACGAAGATGATTGGCTGCAGGAAGATGAAATAGCAGTGCACGTGTGAATCTGATCTTGTGTTTCATGTAGATGTCATGCAGCTTTTGGTCTGTACAAATGTCACGCAGGTTTTAGTCTGTATAGATGTCAGGCAGGTTTTAGTCTGTATGTATGTCATGCTGGTTTTAGTCTGTATAATGTATTGCAGGTTTTAGTCTGTATAGATGTCATACAGGTTTTAGTCTGTATATATGTTATGCAGGTTTTAGTCTGTATAGATGTCATACAGGTTTTAGTTTGTATATATGTTATGCAGGTTTTAGTCTGTATAGATGTCATGCAGGTTTTAGTCTGTATAGATGCTGATGGACTTCAGAGGATTTCTGGTTTGGATCCCTTGAAACTAATGACGAATTCTTTTCAAGTGGATGACTGAACAGTTCCTAGCAGCCGTTTACTAGGTGTTACGCCTTCTATCAGTTCGTCGAACGCCCCCTATCAGTAACTTGAAGGCCCCCTATCATTTTGTCAACACCTGCTATCATTTTGTCGACACAACCTATCAGTTTTCAACACCTCCTATCAGTGTGTCAACACCTCCTATCAGTTGTCAACACCCCCTATCAGTTGTCAAACACCCCCTATCAGTGTGTCAACACCTATTAGTTTCTGGAACACCTCCTATCAGTTTGTCAACACATATCAGTTTGCGGAACACCTCCTATCAGTTTGTCAACACCTCCTATCAGTTTGTCAACACCCCCTATCAGTTTGTCAACACCTCCTATCATCAACACCTTTAGTTTCTGGAACACCTCCTATCAGTTTGTTTGTCAACACCTCCTATCAGTTTGTGGAACACCTCCTATCAGTTTGTGGAACACCTCCTATCAGTTTGTCAACACCTCCTATCAGTTTGTCTATCAGTTTGTTTCTGGAACACCTCCTATCAGTTTGTGGAAAACCTCCTATCAGTTTTGTGGAACACAGTATCAGTTTGTCAACACCTCTTATCAGTTTGTGGAACACCTATTAGTTTCTGGAACACCTCCTATCAGTGTATGGAACGCCTCCTATCTATCAGTTTGTCAACACCTCCTATCAGTTTGTGGAACCTCGTATCAGTTTATGGAACACCTCCTATCTATCAGTTTGTGGAACACCTCCTATCAGTTTGTCAACACCTCCTATCAGCTTGTGGAACACCTCCTCTATCAGTTTGTCAACACCTCCTATCAGTTTGTGGAACACCTCCTATCAGTTTGTGGAACACCTCCTATCAGTTTGTCAACACCTCCTATCAGCTTGTGGAACACCTCCTATCAGTTTGTCAACACCTCCTATCAGTTTGTCAACACCTCCTATCAGTTTGTCAACACCTCCTATCAGTTTGTGGAACACCTCCTATCAGTTTGTCAACACCTATCAGTTTGCGGAACACCTCCTATCAGTTTGTCAACACCTCCTATCAGTTTTGTCAACACCTCCTATCAGTGTGTCAACACCTGCTATCAGTTTGTCAACCTGCTATCAGTTTGTCAACACCTCCTATCAGTTTGTGGAACACCTCCTATCAGTTTGTCAACACCTCCTATCAGTTTGTGGAACACCTCCTATCAGTTTGTTAACCTCCTATCAGTTTGTCAACACCTCCTATCAGTGTGTCAACACCTCCTATCAGTTTGTGGAACACCTCCTATCAGATTGTCAACACCTCCTATCAGATTGTGGAACACCTCCTATCAGTTTGTGGAACACCTCCTATCAGATTGTCAACACCTCCTATCAGTTTGTGGAACACCTATCAGTTTGTCAACACCTCCCATCAGTTTGTCAACACCTCCTAACAGTTATCAGTTGTCAACACCTCCTATCAGTTTGTGGAACACCTCCTATCAGTTTGTCAACACCTCCTATCAGTTTGTCAACACCTCCTATCAGTTTGTGGAACACCTCCTATCAGTTTGTCAACACCTCCTATCAGTGTGTCAACACCTCCTATCAGTTTATGGAACACCTCCTATCAGTTTGTGGACACCTCCTATCAGATTGTCAACACCTCCTATCAGATTGTGGAACACCTCCTATCAGTTTGTGGAACACCTCTTATCAGATTGTCAACACCTCCTATCAGTTTGTGGAACACCTATCAGTTTGTCAACACCTCCTATCAGTTTGTCAACACCTCCTATCAGTTTGTCAACACCTCCTATCAGATTGTCAACACACCTCCTATCAGTTTGTGGAACACCTCCTATCAGATTGTGGAAGACCTCCTATCAGTTTGTCAACACCTCCTATCAGTTTGTGGACACCTCCTATCAGTTTGTGGAACACCTCCTATCAGATTGTGGAACACCTCCTATCAGCTTGTCAACACACCTCGTATCAGTTTGTCACACACCTCCTATCAGTTTGTGGAACACCTCCTATCAGTTTGTGGAACACCTCCTGTCAGTTTGTGGGAACACCTCCTATCAGTTTGTGGAACACCTCCTGTCAGTTTGTTTGTCAACACCTCCTATCAGATTGTGGAACACCTCCTATCAGTTGTGTCACACCTCCTATCAGTTTGTCAACACCTCCTATCAGTTTGTGGAAAACCTTCTATCAGTTTGTGGAAACCTCCTATCCGTTTGTGGAACACCTCCTATCAGTTTGTGGAACACCTCCTGTCAGTTTGTCAACACCTATCCTATCAGATTGTGGAAACACCTCCTATCAGTTTGTCAACACCTCCTATCAGTTTGTCCTATCAGTTTGTCAACACCTCCTATCAGTTTGTCAACACCTCCTATCAGTTTGTCAACACCTCCTATCAGTCAACACCTCCTATCAGTTTGTGGAACACCTCCTATCAGTTTGTCAACACCTCCTATCAGTTTGTCAACCTCCACCTCCTATCATCAGTTTGTCAACACCTATCTATCAGTTTCAGTTTGTCACACCTCCTATCAGTTTGTGGAACACCTCCTATCAGTTTGTCACACACCTATCAGTTTGTGGACACCTCATCAGTTTGTCAGAACACCTCCTCCTATCAGTTTGTCAACAACACCTCAGATTCAGTTTGTCAACACACTCCTATCAGTTGTGGAACACCCTATCAGTTTGTCATCCATCAGTTTGTCAAACACCTCCTATCAGTTTGTCAACACCTCCTATCAGTTTGTCACACCTCCTATCAGTTTGTGGAACACCTCCTCCTATCAGTTTGTCAACACCTCCTATCAGTTCCTATCAGTTGTGGAACACCTCCTATCAGTTGTCAAACACCTCCTATCAGTTTGTCAACATCAGTTTGTCAACACCTCCTATCAGTCAGTTTGTCACTCACCTCCTATCAGTTTGTGGAACACCTCCCATCAGTTTGTCAACACCTCCTACCAGTTTGTCAGCACCTCCTATTTAGTTTGTTTGTCAACGCCTCCTTGAAGTCTTTAAGACGTGACAGAGCTGGCTCCGGCGTTAAAGATTCTCTCTCTCTCTCTCTCTCTCTCTCTCTCTCTCTCTCTCTCTCTCTCTCTCTCGCTCTCTTCTTAAGTCTTTAAGGGTGGGATGGGGGGTGGGGGGGGGGTTCTCTCAGGGAACGTAGATGGAAGATCTATTAAATGGTACTTCAGCCTCTACGGAATTCAGCCTATTTTTAGAGCAATCATAGTATTTGCTTGTAACTGTTATCAACTCAAATCATATTTTGTCGAACATCACTTGCTGGTATGGCTGATTAAACCGGTCTAATGGTAGTTCTGTCACTGATAGAAATTTCTTTCTTTTGCAGAGGCCGAAGATGTGCCAAGGTCGAGTATCTACCCTTCTCATAGGTCAAATCTTCGTTTTCCAACCCGCTCGATGGCGAATGTGATGATATTTCTTCAACCGGTACTCTTGAAGTTTGCTCTAATAGTACTCTTGGGTTTCGCTCTAATAGCACTCTTGAGTTTTGCTCTAATACCACTCTTGAGTTTTATTCTAATACCACTCTTGAGTTTTGTCCTAATAGCACTTTTGAGTTTTGTTCTAACAGCACTCTTGAGTTTTGCTCTAATAGCACGTTTTTTTTTGCTGTAACAGCATTCTTGAGTTTTGCTCTCATAACACTTTGTTGGTCTAACAGCACTCTTGAATTTTGCTCTGATTGCACGCTTGAGTTTTGCTCTAATAGCACTTTTCGCCTCTACCCTCGTGAAGTCGAGGGATGGGCGCAGTCATCGTCGACCTGGGCTGCGACCGACCTGGTATGATTTCTGTAATTTCCGGTTTCATCTGATGTGCCTTTGGCAAGTCAAACCTGGCGGGGCCTATCCCTCTCCGGGTTGGATTTTCTTGTTGGGTGTAAAGCCCAAGTGCGGCAGGTAGTACAGGATTACACAACAGGTAGTACAGGATTACACAACAGGTAGTACAGGTTTACACGGTGGGTAGTACAGGATTATACGGCAAGTAGTACAGGATTACACGGCAGGTAGTACAGGATTACACGGCATGTAGTACAGGATTACACGGCAGGTAGTACAGAATGACACGGCAGGTAGTACAGGATGTGACACGGCAGGTAGTACAGGATGACACGGCGAGTAGTACAGGACTACACGGCAGGTAGTACAGGACTACACGGCAGGTAGTACAGGACTACACGGCAGGTAGTATAGGACTACACGGCAGATAGTACAGGATTACATGGCAGGTAGTACAGGATTACACGGCAGGTAGTACAGAATCACACGGCGACCAATGTAGAGCAGAACCCAGAGTTTTTCGTTGTTGTATTATATCTGCTTTTGTTTGTTTGCCTGGAATATATCAACGTGAGTGTGTGTGTGTGTGTGTGTGTGTGTGTGTGTGTGTGTGTGTGTGTGTGTGTGTGTGTGTGTGTGTGCTGCGTGTGTGTGTGTGTGTGTGTGGTGTGTGTGTGTGTGTGTGTGTGTGTGTGTGTGTGTGTGTGTGTGTGTGTGTGTGTGTGTGTGTGTGTGTGTGTGTGTGTGTGTGTGTGTGTGTGTGTGTGTGTGTGTGTGTGTGTGTGTGCGCGCGCGCGCGCGCGAATGTTTTACATTTACCAAGAAGTAAGGATCAATAGACATTCAAACAAAGAAAGTCAAAGAACAAAAGTACTACAGAGACTGGTTCAAGACTTTCAATGTGAAATTTAATTCACACGTTTCGCTTTATTGGAACATAGTTCTCATTGACTAAATATGACAGTCATTAAGAAATTGTCATAAGAGTCTTTTAAAACGAAACAGCATCAACAGAGTAACCGAACAAGCACCTGGTTAAGCGTAATTCATTAGTACCGGTAGTTTCTTTTCGTCACAAAAAGTTTGTCAACTCAACCACAACAAACCGCCTTTAAATCCTCTGTAAAAATGGGAGATGGGCACAGTTGGTCAATTTCAAGCGTTTAAAGAGTGCCCATCCAAACGTTTGTAAGGTATCTGCCAGGCAATTAAGGTCAATGAATAATTACCTGGGCATATTCAGACAGTTTCAAAAGTTTCAAGACTTGCCGTTCTGCTCGTCTGATAAATCGTTGGCAAAGAACTGTCATGTACTGATACTATAAGCACGCCGATACATGTCACTGGTGTTGTCGTACAGCTACTTTGAGCTTTTCCTGAACCTTCACTGGCCAAAAACGCAAACCAGGTCAAAGTAGAGATGATAATCGGTTAGATTGACGCTTCAAATTTTGGGGAAGAAACAAGAAACAAGATAAGAGAATACAAGCATATGACTGACAAAAGACCAAAGTCCCCAACATGTTGTATAATTATACTGCAGTCTGCATGCTTCGGTCAGTCCTGTTACTTCTCGTTGGCAGCCATGTACATTAGCCGTGGAATGGAGGACACAGAGTACGATGATTCTTCTCGCCCCTCTGCAGAAACGTCCATTCCAGAAGCTGAAAAAGAAAACGCAAAAGACAGCTTTACAGGAAAGGCAGACAACTTCAATGTGAATAAGAAAGAAAATATGTATTTCATTGGTAAACACACTGAGAAGCGAGCTCCTCTGAAAATCGTCACATCAGAAAGGAAAACGTCATGAAGGGAATCAAATCCGAATGAAAAGGATATCACTACTTCTGATTATAGAACCGTCATCAGGAGGGAGACGTTTTCAAAGGAATCAAGTCCTAATCAAAGGGATATCACCACTACTGATTACACAACCGTCATCAGGAAGGAAGATGTTGTCAAAGGAATCAAGTCCTAACGCAAAAGTTAACCCCCTTTCTGTTTATAGAACAGTCATCACGGAGGAAGATATTGTCAAAGGAATCAAGTCCTAATGCAAAAGTTAACTCCCTTTCTGTTTATAGAACAGTCATCACGGAGGAAGATATTGTCAAAGGAATCAAGTCCTAATGCAAAAGACATCCCCCTTTCCCCTTTTCTGTTCATAGAACCGTCATCCAGAAGGAAGATGTCGAACAGATCAGGTCCTACAGAAAGGAACAGCCCCTTACGGTTTATATAATCGTGAGCAGGAAGAGAGAAGTTGCCAAAGTGAGCAGCCTCCAAGGAAATGGAATTCCCCCGTTCTGATTACAGAACACTCACCATGAAGACAGATACTGACAAAGTGTTCCGGTTTTGATGAAATGGTCGTGCCCCTTCCTCAAGATAGAACCATAACCAGGAAGGGAAATGGTGTCAGAAGGATGAAGTCCTCATAAAAGGAACATCCACATACTGCGTGTGCAAACCGTAAACAGGAAGGGTGACACTGTCACAAGCGTGAAAATCCTAGTAAAAGGGAGTAGTTCCCCTTTCTGATTATGGTACTCCGAGCAGCTTGGAAGTCAGTCTTTTTACCAACGTCAGAAAGTGGCAAGAATTGTACATGACCCTGTAGTTCTACTACCCTCCAACCCTTCTCCCCCCCCCCCCCCCCCCCCCCCCCCCCTGCTGTATTTAGCCACTATTAATACTACAACTAATATCGTCGTATTATCACCAGAAATGTCAGTATTCCTCTTCTTATTATTGAAATATTTTTATCATCATCACTATCATTGCCATTGTTGTCATTATTATAGTCATTGTTGTCATCATTATTAGTTTTACTCCCGTGGTCTTCTTCACAACAGCCTCGTTTTCATTTAACGCCCATTTTGTGCCGAATGTAAGAAGACAAGTGGTTTCTCGTTCTTCGTTTTCATTGTCCTTAATGTTGTCTGT
>JADBJO010003147.1:139833-184833 GCA_016801955.1 Conus betulinus | reverse complement strand
ACCACATCCTCCACATCCCGGGGTATTTACATTATGTGTCATCAGCATCTCTCTAGTTGTTGCTGAAATATTCAAGGTTATATCTGCGAGGGAGAGTAGGATGGTGGATAAAAAGGAGGCGGGGGGGGGGGGGGGGGGGGGGGGGGGAGAGGGGGGGGGGGAGTACACGGACAGAGCCGTAAACAACCCTTCAGCATTCTTCCTTTTTGTAACATGTTGTGGAACAACAAATTTACGAAAGTCTACTTCGGTGGAGAGTCTAGGAAAACGGGAACCTGTGACTATGCCGTACTGTATTACCAGAATGATGAAATATAGAGACAAACTTTGAATATGCCGTACTGTATTGCTGTATTGCCAGAATGATGAAATATAGAGACGAACTTTGAATATGCCGTACTGTATTACCAGAATGATGAAATATAGAGACAAACGAACTTATTAATAAATGCCGAACTTTGAATATGCCAGTATTAAGAATGATGAAATATAGAGACAAACTTTGACTATGCCGTACTGTATTACCAGAATGATGAGACATAAATGACAAACTGTAAAACGACCAGTTTAACATGCGAGCATCATGTGAGAATCAAACTCCAGTTATCAGAATCAAGGGGGGCGCTCTACCTACTGAGCCGGAGCTCCTACTCCAATGACTGAATGTCATGTACAGCAAAATGATATTGACATCACAGACACCACAGTGTGACAATATACATCGTTATGTGACCCAGCCGTAGTGATCACAGAACTGCGCGCGCGCGCGCGCTCGCGTGCGTGTGTGTGTGTGTGTGTGTGTGTGTGTGTGTGTGTGTGTGTGTGTGTGTGTGTGTGTGTGTGTGTGTGTGTGTGAGAGAGAGAGAGAGAGAGAGAGAGAGAGAGAGAGAGAGAGAGAGAGAGAGAGAGAGAGAGATATAAGTCGATTTTAGTTCCAAAAAGGAAAAGACTGAGGGCGGAACATGAAGCAACATTTAGAGAGAAAATGGGTTAGTTACCGCCAAGGACACAGACAAATAGATTACAGGACAAAACATAAAAAGTATCCAAAAAATAAGTCGTTATAAAAGTTTTTACCTTAAAAAAAAATGGACATCAACTTTATTGAGCATGTTTGCATATTTAACGCATCATTTTCAGCTGTGACTTTCGTTTGTTTGTTTTTGTTTTGTATTATGCTCATTTGTTGCTGCTTTACGGCGCAAAAAGGTGTCACAGTACACATCAGTATTGTACCTTTGCTAAAATTGTTGATAAGAAAAAAAACAAACAAACAAAAAAACAGACCGTTTAAAGACATCCGCTGCGCAGTGTACTTTTTTGTGTTTTGTCCTGTAATCCGTTTGTCTGTGTCCTTGGCGGTAAACTAATCCCTTTTCTTTCTAAATATAAGTCGAATCAAAAGTAATTTGAAATTCAGTGGCGGATGGTTGCAAAATACATTCATGTAAGTTCGGTACATTTCGTTGGGCTTATGCAGGGATTTTGCAATATCTAGGACTAACACGTCTATGATCATACTGATGACGATTGTACAATGAATGAAATCAGCATATGTTCATAATTCAATTTAGGTTTGCAAACAGCGTCTCACATGGGATCTATTTGTATAAAAAAAAAATCTTCATATACAACATTTTTGTGAACAATATATTCTTCAGTTCTATGTTTATACTTCAATTCGTTGAGAAATACTTTCAGTACTGGGATATTTTCTACAAAATTGCTCTGGTAAAATACTGTCAGTTGATTAATGTTCAGAAATAGAATATAGGAACAACATGCATATTCGTATCAAATTCAGCAATGCCTAACGGTTCCGTTATCTTCAAATCAGATTTACTCAGCATTTCTCATTCATTACTCCCATCAGTAATTGCCCAGAATACTGGATGACCTTACGGTGCCAAAAGATGCGGGCAATGCAATCCATTAAGGTGTCACAAAGGTAAAACGTTCACTATTCAGCACGGCCCTTTCTTTTGTTACATTAGTCCCATGGCGCTTGTGCATTATCCTTGATTGGAACCATTTCATTTTTGTATCAGACGTTTTGTTCGGATGCTTAAAAAAGTTTTCCCAATCAATTTGAACTACCGGTTTTGCATCCTATTTAGTATAGCATACTGGGCAGGTGCAATTGTCTACAAATATGTCGTTGTAAAGTTTTTATCTACAAAGAAATGGACATCAACTTTTGCAGGCATGCATGTATATTCAACACTTGTCATTTTTTACTGTGACTTTCGTTTTTTCTTGTTTGTTTGTTTTTTTTGTTTTGTATATGCTCTTTTATTGCTGCTTTGCGGCTCAAAGAGGTAACAGAGTCCACATCAGTGTTGTACCTTCGCTTAAATTATTGATAAGAAAAAAAATCAGGCCCTTTAAAGAATTCGCTGCGCAGTGTACTTTTTGTGTGTTAATCTACGCTTTTCTCTTTCTCCGACCTGTGGTTTCTGATTGATAATCACTAGATCCGCAACAAACTCACTAGATTTCTTACAATTAACTATATACCTCTGTCCATAATACGTTTGATCTAAAAATAAAAGAAGACAGTATTTCTGGTACATATTTTTCGATCTTGTTAAGGAATGGAAAATTTAATGTGTACAAAATATTATGTCTGGTACACATTTTTCGAACTTGTTAGTGACTGGACAATTTAATGCAGAAAATATTATGTCTGGTACATATTTTTCGATTATGATCAGGAATGGACGATTTAACGTTGTGATAGTCCGCACTGTGTGTGCGTGTGTGTGTGTGTGTGTGTGTGTGTGTGTGTGTGTGTGTGTGTGTGTGTGTGGGGGGGGGGGGGGGGGGGGGGGGGGTATTTATCCAAGTAAACTTTAGTGAACAGACCAATGTTTCCAGTTCTGGTAGTCCAAGAACACCATTTCTAATATTCTTGCATGCGTTGTGTGTGTTGTGTGTGTGTGTGTGTGTGTGTGTGTGTGTGTGTGTGTGTGTGTGTGTGTGTGTGTGTGTGTGTGGTTTCTTATTCAACACAAATTTGTGACTGTGGTTCTTTAAAGATTAAAAAAAAAAATGTCCGATGGAACAAGCAGTAAAACTCATAAGTGCACAAGCTTTGATAAAACTGGTGATCTTAATAATATCGCCACCCTTCCTACAGACGTTCACTGTCTTCCTATCCAGACCTTCAATAAATGGTTCATGTGTGCTATTTTTTCTGGATAATCAGCTCTTGAACAGTTTTGTAAATCATTAGTAAACCAAATTCCCAGAATTTTGATTTTTTTTACCCCCGGGTTCCACGCCGTGCCTAAATGACCCATAAAACGGACAGCAGAGTTGTTTTTTTTTCTTTTTAGGTCGCAATCCAAACTGCACAAGATTTCCCGGATTCATAAATGAACTTTCATGTATGACTCAATCTTTCTAGCACACTGGAATATGTTCCAAAAGACTTGTTGACGCCTGCTAAAAGGAATTGTGTACTGCCTGCATACTGAGAAAGTTTAAGTTCAACAGCATTTTCAAGTGTCATTGATGATCACCGTGTAACTGTGCTACACAGTACGACAAAGTGAATTACACATCATCGTATAAGAGAGAGAGAGAGAGAGAGAGAGAGAGAGAGAGAGAGAGAGAGAGAGAGAGAGAGAGAGAGAGAGAGAGAGAGAGAGAGAGAGAGAGAGAGCACTGTGGTAGCACCACAAAGTGACTTGTATATTACTGTGAGGGAGGGTCGCTGGCCACTGTATTATTGTGTTTCAGCACAACAAAACGACTCATACTCACTGTGTGACAGAAGACCATTGACTAATGTGTCTGTGTGTTACATCACCAAAACGAGAATTATACTTTGCTGTGTGAGACAAGACCATTGACTAATGTGTCTCTGTGTTACATCACCAAAACGCGAGTTATACATCGCTGTGTGAAAGAGAGGACCATTGACGAATGTGTCTGTGTGTTACATCACCAAAACTAGAGTTATACATCGCTGTGTGAGAGAGAGACCATTGACGAATGTGTCTGTGTGTTACATCACCAAAACGAGAGTGATACATCGCTGTGTGAAAGAGGACCATTGACTAATGTGTCTGTGTGTTACATCACCAAAACGAGAGCTATACATTGCTGTGTGAGACAAGACCATTGACTAATGTGTCTGTGTGTTACATCACCAAAACGAGAGCTATACATTGCTGTGTGAGACAAGACCATTGACTAATGTGTCTCTGTGTTACATCACCAAAACGAGAGCTATACATTGCTGTGTGAGACAAGACCATTGACTAATGTGTCTGTGTGTTACATCACCAAAACGAGAGTGATACATCGCTGTGTGAAAGAGGACCATTGACGAATGTGTCTGTGTGTTACATCACCAAAACGAGAGTGATACATTGCTGTGTGAGACAAGACCATTGACGAATGTGTCTGTGTGTGTTACATCACCAAAACGAGAGCTATACATTGCTGTGTGAGACAAGACCATTGACTAATGTGTCTCTGTGTTACATCACCAAAACGCGAGTGATACATCGCTGTGTGACAGAGGACCATTGACCAATGTGTCTGGTGTGTTACATCACCAAAAACGAGAGTGATACATCGCTGTGTGAAAGAGGACCATTGACGAATGTGTCTGTGTGTTACATCACCAAAACGCGAGTGATACATCGCTGTGTGAGAAGCAGTCACCGCATGACCGTTTTACAGCACCACAAATTGACCTGTACCTCATAGTGAGATTTCAGGGTAAATGGTCACTGTGCCGCTGTGGCTACAGTACCATGGAATGACCTGTGCACCATTGTGTTAGAGAGGGCCATAGCCCAATGTGTCATTACAGCTGTATTACCACGAAGTGACTGAAACATCATTGTGTTAGAGAGGGTCATAGCCCAATGTGTCATTACAGCTGTATTACCACGAAGTGACTGAAACATCATTGAGTTAGAGAGGGTCATAGCCCAATGTGTCATTACAGCTGTATTACCACGAAGTGACTGAAACATCATTGTGTTAGAGAGGGCCATAGAGCGCTGTATTATTACAGCTGTATTACCACGAAGTGACTGAAAACATCATTGTGTTAGAGAGGGTCATAGCCCAATGTGTCATTACAGCTGTATTACCACGAAGTGACTGAAACATCATTGTGTTAGAGAGGGCCATAGCCAATGTGTCGTTACAGCTGTATAACCACGAAGTGACTGAAACATCATTGTGTTAGAGAGGGCCATAGCCCAATGTGTCTTTACAGCTATATTACCACGAAGTGACTGAAACATCATTGTGTTAGAGAGGGTCATAGCCCAATGTGTCATTACAGCTGTATTACCACGAAGTGACTGAAACATCATTGGGTTAGAGAGGGTCAGAGCCCAATGTGTCATTACAGCTGTATTACCACGAAGTGACTGACTGAAACATCATTGGGTTAGAGAGGGTCAGAGCCCAATGTGTCATTACAGCTGTATTACCACGAAGTGACTGAAACATCGCTGTGTCATTGTGATTACGTCAAATCTGACGTGTCTGTTCCACGTCGTCGTCTTTGCCCAATTCGCACTATTGCACACTTGTTTCATGCCACGGTCTCCACATCCGCCCCTTCCCGTTCTCTCTGCCCCCTCCCCCCCCCCCCCCCCCCCCTCCCCCAATGTAAACCAATGATGCCATGGTACTCTGATAGTCTTTTTGGTCACACACGATGGGTTTCAATCCCACAACATACAATGACTCCCAGTATGTTCGCCATCTCGCAAGCAAGGATGTGTTTCTGGTCACGTGACATCCAATGCTGGCTGACAATGGGCAAGAGAAGGATCGCTCCTGATGTAGTGCGTTGTTTCTTTGTTCGTTTGTTTGGCGGGTTGGTTGATGGGCTTTTATCTGAGAGAAGGGGGAAGGTGGGGGGGGGGGGGGGGGGGGGAGGTTGTTTGTTTTTTTTTTTTTTTTTTTTTTTTATGTATTTTTTTTTGCTAGGGGCGCTTGTATTCAATTTTCGTCTAACTGTAAACCACACGGGAGATCGGACCCCTTTATGGCAAGTCTGCATGGCAGCCACAGTGAACTAAATCACAGCGAGTTCCGACCTGTTCATGCGTAGTTGTCTGTAACTTGAGGGGAGCTCCCACTCTTCTATGTTTACCTTGCCTGTAAACTAAAGCCGGCTCCGTATTCTGTCGCTCAGCGAGGCCGTATCTTGCTTTGCTTTGGCAGGATGTTGGCGGCTATGAACTCCGATACGTGGTCAACAATGCAGTGAATAACGAAGAGTGTTTATGCGTCCACGGTCGCAATGAAATGATGACACCGGTAAGACAATGGACAAATGTTTTTCGATCGCAGCGACACTGCCAACAGCAGAGAGGTCTCATTGTCTCTCAGTGAGTTGTCCTGATTCGTGTTGGGATACAGGACTCTGCTCTCTGAATGGAAGTGATGTTTGGTTAAAACCCAGGCAAGATAATCACCAGGGACAGAGTCAGGTTTCAAACCCACATCCGTCAGCTTAAAACACAAAAAACGAAAAGCTCAAAACCTGTTCTATGGCTCTTACCGAAGCAAGCGTTATGAAAAACGTAGTTAAACAAAGAAACAAGCGAAAAAGAAAAAGAGAAGAAAAGGAAAATGGGATAATGGGTTGTCTTTCATGGGCAAGTAAACAGAATGTTTTTCATCGATGAGAAGGTTCTGTTTGTGTGTTTGTTGGTGTTTTTTTTTCCCCCCCTTCCAAAATCAGTAGCAGTTATTGTTTTAAGAATATATAAATTGAAAACATAGAACGAAATGTCACCAAAAAATTGTTACTTTGCCTCTTTCGGCTACATTTTTCAATAAAAGGAAATGTATGTTTAAATTGTAAGTCATTTATGAAAATAATGATAAAACCTACAACAAAAACAACAACAAAAGTAATGATAACAAGAACGACTGACAGTTGCATAACGCCTTACCTATGAATTTAGGCGCTTACAAAGATTTTCTCTCGCTCTCTATCTCTGTCTCTGCCTCTGTCTGTCACACACACACACACACACACACACACACACACACACACACACACACACACACACCGTGCACGCGCAAATGGACATAGCAACATCTGGGGGGAAATCTCGACTGGGAATTGCGGCTTGTGCGGATGAATTCTACGGTTGGATTTGAAAGGTACAACGGATTCAGAATGTCTCATTTTAGGGAAGGAATTCCAGAGCTAGGGAGAAATAAGGGACGCCATTAGGATTACATACATTTGAAGCGGTTTTGCCACACCAGGACTTGAGTCAGAAAGAGGAAAGGAGAGAACGAGAGGGTGTGTACGAAGACACTGGTGCAGGAAGTGAGCAGGAGACAGTGCCAGTTACAATAATGTGGCAGATACATGCTATGCTGTAGTCAGCTCTTGCAGAAACACGAAGCCAGTTGAGCTTTATCAACCAAGCGGAACTGTGGTGACGACGTTGAACCTTGAAGATAAGGCAAGACCTGTTAGGACACCCAATGGCTTGCCACGACATCATCCTTTCGACCTGTGTAGCAATCCTTACGACCTGTCACGACACTGCTACGACCTGTCAGGACTGTCGATGCATTTACCTGTCACGGCTCAGGTACCACCTGTTACAACACCCTTACGACCTGTCACCACATTCTGACAACCTGTCACGTAGGTACCAGCTGTTACAACACCCTTACCACCTATCACCACATTTCTTACGACCTGTCACGTAGGTACCACCTGTTACAACATCCCTGAGGCCTATCACCACATTCTTCCGACCTGTTACGTAGGTACCACCTGTTACAACACCCTTACCACCTATCACCACATTCTTCCGACCTGTCACGTAGGTACCACCTGTTACAACACCCTTACCACCTATCACCACATTCTTACGACCTGTCACGTAGGCACCACCTGTTACAACACCCTTACCACCTATCACCACATTCTTACGACCTGTCACGTAGGCACCACCTGTTACAACACCCTACCACCTATCACCACATTCTTACGACCTGTCACGTAGGCACCACCTGTTACAACACCCTTACCACTATCACCACATTCTTACGACCTGTTACGTAGGTACCACCTGTTACAACACCCCTAAGGCCTATCACCACATTCTTACCCTGTCACGTAGGTACCACCTGTTACAACACCCCTAAGGCCTATCACCACATTCTTACGACCTGTCACGTAGGTACCACCTGTTACAACACCCCTAAGGCCTATCACCACGATCTTACGATCTGTCACGGCATCCCCACGATCTGTACCGACACGCTATAAGCTGTAACGACACACCACCGATCTGTAGCAATACCCGTATAAACCTGTCAAGGCACCCCTACTTGTTGTGGCACCCTAGGCGACCCGTCACAACACCCCTGCCACCGGTTACAGCACTTCTACCACCTGCCAATACGCCTATACGCCCTACCCCCTCACTCCTAAGACCTTTGACCTGTCATGACATTTCTATCACCTGTCAATACACCTATACGCCCTATCCCCACACTCCGAAGACTTTTGAACTCTGTCATGACATTTCTACCACCTGCCAATACACACCCATACCACCTACCCCCACACTCCTAAGACCTTTGACCTGTCGTGACATTTCTACCATCTGTCAATACACCCATACGACCTACCCCCACACTCCTAAGACCTTTGACCTGTCGTGGCATTTCTACCACCCGTCAATACACCCCCATACCACCTACCCCCACACTCCTAAGACCTTTGACCTGTCGTGGCATTTCTACCACCTGTCAATACACCCATTTGACCTACCCCCACACTCCCAAGACCTTTCACAGCATCCCTTTGACCTGCCACGACACCCCTACGATCTATCACCACACCCCTACGACCTGCCACGACACCCTACGACTTGTTACGACGCCCCTAAGACCCGTTGCGACACCCCTACGATCTGTCACGACATCCTCTCCCTGTGACCTGACACGACTCTCTTCCGACCTGTCATGGTACCCCTGCGACCTGTTATGACACCCCTATGTCCCGTCACTGCACCCCCAGGAACTGTCACGATGCCTCTGGAACCTGTCCCGTCACCCCTACGACCTGTCACGGCACCCCTAAGTTTTGTCACGGCACCCCTACGACCTGTTCTGCTATACGACCTACCACGACAGCCCTACGACCTTTCAACGACGTTCTTCTGACTTGTCACAGCATTCCCGTGAACCGTCACAAACACCCTGTAGAGCATGTCACTCACCCGTAGGACCCTGTCGTGACTCTGCTGAGACACGTCACGGCACCTCTCGCGACGCTCATACGACTGGCCACGACACACATTTACGACCTGTTACAACACCTCTAAGACCTGTCATGATACACTGACTGACACGACACCGTTACGACACGTCACAACACCCATACGACTTGTCATGACATCCTCACGACTCGTCATGACATCCCTTCGACCCATGGCTGTGGAGTAGTAATGAACCAGTCTGCCCACCAGGAGTTTGTTTTTACTTGGAAATTCTAAACACATTAAAAAAAAAAATTTATTCATAAGGCTCCCTCGAAAAATGTAGACAAATGAATCACAAGACAAAACACGACGTCTGTCGACCTCTTAGGTCTTCTTCAGGCAAGATACACAACAGTCAGGACAACGAATATGGATCTCATATGGAGCCTTACAAATTAAACCAAAAAAACAAAATGTTTCAATTTTTGCCCGCAGTGCCCTCAAATTGTAACTAGATCTAACTTGGATATTCTAGTACGCCTTACGATTGCCTGGTAGGACAGACTGGAAGAGGCACAGGTCGTCCAGGGTCCTTGGGATCGCCAAGTGACCGTTGCCCAGCCCCTGGCAAAGATCTTTGGCGGCGGTGAAGTTCATGAGTGTGTCGACATACCTCAGACACAGGCCATCCGTCATGGAATAGCCATTGTCGCACTTCTTGGGGGAATCTGTTCACACAAGGCAAGGGCTGGACGTCATCATCATCATCATCATAATCATCATCATCATCACCATCATCATCATCATGATCATCATGATCATCATCATCATGATCATCATCACCATCATCATCATCGCCATCATCATCATCATCATCGTCATCATCATCATCATTACCACAACATCGTCCTATCATCACATCATTATTATTATTATCATTATTTTTGTCATCAACATCGTTCTTGTTGTTCTGTTGTTGTTGCTGCTGCTGCTGCTGCTGTGGCTGTTAACGTGGCAATACCTGGATTCCAAACCTGTACAAAAATTCAAGGCAAGCATCTACTCTGGGGTGTTTGTTTGTGATGTTGCTCTTGTGCTCATCATTGTCACCCCAGCCTTTTCAGCCAGATCCACATCACAGAGCTGTGCCAGAAGATCTACAGCTTAGTCCTTGCATTACATTCTGCCTTTCCACCAAAACATATCATCATCGGCTCTGTCCATGTCGCGTAGTTTTGCAGCACGGATGATGATCTCCTGACAGTGGATTCGCGCCAAAATTTTGAACAGCTCGTGTTGAATCAGCATTCTATGTTTTCAACACATCTAATTAAAGTCAGTACGGTAGTTCTTTTAGAATCTTGCTGAACAGGTCAAGATGAATGGATGTGGCATTGCAGTACTGAGCAGCACCGCCCCCCCCCCCCCCCCCCCCTCTTGTGAAATATTTTATCTTTTATCTTAGTTGGATTCAATTCGGTTTCGTAGATCTTGCATTTCTTGCTGAGTGGATCACGGATCCGTCATTTCTTCCAGATTGATTGGCGGCACAGATCCGCACAAATATGATGGTACTTGTCCGCGCATCACTTTCCATACGTTCACCAAGTATTAAAATTGGTTGAGTACATTTTGAGCAATCTTGCTACAACGATGACAGATCCTTCCTGGCGTATGAATCTGCGACATGGATCCCTACCTAAACGGAATAGTGTTTGTCATGTAATGCAGAGCGATATTTCGTATGCTACGCGATTACATGAGACAGTACAGATTAAGAAAAAGATTATTGATTCGTGCGTTACACTATAGGTTAGTCGTGTGACACAAGGGAGAGCACTGGACTGAACGTGGCCCAGGGTTTGAGTGAAATTTTTTAACACTGTTCACGCGATTTGAATATAAACAGGCGTTGACCTGTATCGGTGCGCACTCTGAGAGTGGAACAGATGATTTAGGTGAAGAAGAGGCGGACTGTGCCCATTGATAAAGGCAGAGGCTTAACACATACAGAAGTATGTGAATTGTAGTTGACTGACCGGTACTCAAGCCGTAAGTATCTAATTTTATATTGTGAGAATCTAGATGATTCTCCATTTTGTTTTCAACGGTTTATTGTCGGAACCGAAACTATGTTTGAAAAATTGAAGAGTTCAAAAATGTTAAAGTGTAACATGACTGCTAACTGGCTGGCAGTGTTTTGAACTCGTGTTTATCTGGTTTGTTTATAGCTGGGCCGACTCCCCGTGCGGTAGAGGAAAGAAGAGAATGGAGATCGGGCACTAAGGTGGATGGCCGGGGGCTGCGCGCGTTCCCGGGCCAAGCTCCGATCCGCGGGAAGATCCAGGTTGGGCAAGAGTTTGTCGCCGACCAGTAGTTGTGATATGTATGGGCAGTATGGGATCCCCACACAGAGGAAGCCAGTACCGGACACCACAGAGAGTGTGTGTGGACACTTGCAGTGAGTAAACCTGCAACATTCATATTGAGCGCAAAAGAAGCGTGCTTGATTGGTTGCACCAGCTGAAAAGACAGATAATGAAAATATATAAGCTTTGATTGATGCCAGAGTAAAGAACCCCATGGGATTTTAAAAGATTAAGGAGGGGATGAATCAAAATTGACCTTTGTTTGCGCCTAATGTGTATGGAGAGTGGATGCAGTTGTGTGCGGAGGAAAGACGTCAGGTTCGTGTGTGTATGTGCGTGCATGCATGGATCCCACGTCAGACAGTGGTGACCCCGACTTGGAACTTGGTTTTTGTTTTTCGTACCCCTCCCCTTGGTTGTGATGTTCCCCACCTCATTTTGAATTGGAAAAAAAAATGATTTGCTTTTTAAGGTATTAGTGAATGTTGTGTATGGAACATTTGATTATTACGTATAATTACCTTTTCTATTTGGATAATCCCCCCCCCCCCCCCCCATTTTTCTTTATATTGTAAAAATTTTCCATTAAAACCCCTCCCCATATTTCCTTTCATGATTTATTATTCAGCAATTTGAACAGAATTTGCTGTGAAATCCCCTCGTCCTTTTGTATTCCCACGTGTATGTTTTTTTTTCTACTGAGTATTTTAAGGATTTTCACGTAACCCCCCCCCCCCCCCCCCCCCCCCCCATCATTATTCCCCTCCCCACTACTTTATCAATTTTTTTGGGGAGGTAATTTTCTTGTTTAAACCCCCTTCTTGTACTTATTATTAATTGCATAAATTTGATTCCTTTCATTATTTTGAATCAGTTTCTTTATATTGTATCCATTCCTGATTTTTTATTTCAAATTTTGAAATAATTTTGTTTTGTAACCCTCCTTTATTTTTATTGCAACTTTGATTTATACCTACCCCTTTGGTTTTTTTTTGTTGTTTGTTTTTGTTTTTTTTCTGGAGTGGCAAAATAATTTTGTTTTCTTCCTCAACCTCACTTAAGACTTAGTGTTCACTTTTCATTGTACCCCTCCCCCCTCTTCAAAAGTGTCCCTATGTAACGTTTGTGTGTGTGTGTGTTTTTTTTTTTTTCTATTCTAGTATTTTGTGCTAGTCCCGTCTCCGATTATACGGGTGGCTGTGCCAGTAGGGTAGTCCAGAGGGCTTTTTCTAATTTCTAGTCTTACTTTTTCTTACTGTCTTGGTGATTTCCACTCTGTCTACTTTTGCTGTTTTCTGACTTAATTCTCTCTCTATTTCGTCTTTATCAATAGGCACCTATCTAGTTTGAAAATTTTCCCATTCTCATTTCTTAGGTAGGGTTTCTGATAGTGATTGTATTATCCCCTTTTTAGGTGTTTGTCTTTTCATTGTTTTTTAATTAATGTTGTTTTAAGATTTTTTTGTATGTGTATGTGAAAGGATTGTTGAGTGAGTGCCTCTTTTTCTATTTCTACTACCTCTGTTTGTTAGGGCATGTTGTTCCATAGGCTGGTGAGCTTCCACCTTCTCTTGCGGGTAGCAAGGGGGCATGGCGATGGGAGACGCTTAGCCTTACGTAGTTCTTTTTTTTTCGTTTCACAACCTTTTTCTTTCCTATTATTTGAATTCGATTTTTCTCCTTCCCCTGGCCACTGATTTGATCCAAAAGGGTGATCATTTTGGAGGCCTGTCCAAATAAACATTTTTTTTTTTTGGAAATTCTTCTTGGTTTTGCTGTTTTGAAAAACATTTGTTTTTTTTTTTTATTAGTGTGTATAGGAGTGATTGGATTTTGGTGTGACTGGAAGGAAATTTTATACTGAAACTTTAAAAATTCATTTTTCTTTTCTTTTTCAAATTTAAAGTAAATTTTCATTGTTCTTTTCTTTTTCATAAAATTTCATTTTTTTTTTTTATATCTTAGAAAAAAAAATTTCATTCAAAATGTCGGCCTTTGAGACCTACCTGTCTCAGGGTAAGACGTTAGGCCTTGATGGGCCGGAGTTGATTCAATATGTCAAACAGTGTGAGGATCGCGCTGAGCGCGCGCAAAAGAAAGGGAAGAAAAAAGATAAAGAAAGACAGAGAGAGAAAGAGAAGAAGAAAAAAAAGGATAAAAAGAGAAAGAAAAGGAAGAAAGGATAAAGAAAGGGAAGAAAAGGATAGGGAAAGAGAGAGAGAGAAAGAGAGAGAAGAAGAAAAGGATAGGGATAGACAAAGAGAGAGGGAGAGGGGAGCAGCAGCATGAGAAAGAATTAAAAGCCATGGAGTTAGAGTTAGAGAGTAAGAAGCTTCAGCTTGAAATGGAGAAATAAAAGCTTTTGGTGTAACAGACAATGGTTCTGCGCAGGGTTCTGGTGATGCGAAACCTATTTCTGGTCGTTCTCCTTATATCCCCAAGATGCCTGTCTTTGATGAAAACAAAGATGAGATTGATGCATTTTTGTTTAGATTTGAGAGTCATGCTACTTCTTGTGAGTGGCCCAAAGATAAGTGGCTATTGTATATTGCGTCTCTTTTCAAGGGCAGTGCGTTGACGCTGTATCATTCTTTGGCAGCGAATGATACTTTAACATGGGATGAACTTAAGGATGAATTACTTAAGCGTTACCGGTGTACCGCCGAAGGATTTCGCGAGAAATTCCGTACCGTGCGTCCGGAGAAAGGCGAGTCATTTCCTGCGTATTTGATTCGGTCTGCGCATTTTCTTGATCGGTGGATTGACTTGTCCAAAACTAAAAAGGATTATGCGGAACTTCGTGATCTGTTTTTGCGTGAGCAGATTTTAAACAGCGTTTCAAAGGACTTGGCTGTTTTTCTAAAAGAAAGGTCGGTTGCGAGCGCTGAAGAAAAATGTGCGAGCTTGCGGAACAGTACAGGACTGCGCATCCTGATCGGACGTTTGCCCGCAAGGGAACGGACACGGTTTTTGATGTAAATGTCGCTTCCTTCGCACATCACCAAAACAGTGTTGGTTCAGACCATGGATTTGGCTCTTGGCGTTCAAATCAGAACCGTAATCGTTACCGTGGAGGTCAAAATTCCCGCGGTGGTCAAAATTCTCGTAGTGGACGGGATCATGGCAGCCGATTTGAACAGTCTGCTACCGGTGGTGGTCAGCAGTCTGGTCATTTTTGGGTGCAAATACCGGTACACTTAGAGGTGGTCAAACAGCGTCTAACTCTCGGTATCTGCGTAACCGTGGCCGACAGCGCGGACAGGCTCATAATACCTCAGGTACACC
Organism: Conus betulinus; assembly: GCA_016801955.1. Classification (NCBI taxonomy): domain Eukaryota; kingdom Metazoa; phylum Mollusca; class Gastropoda; order Neogastropoda; family Conidae; genus Conus; species Conus betulinus. The sequence continues at coordinate 169,955 of JADBJO010003147.1, read as the reverse complement.
CGCAGGTTGTTACAATTGTGGTTGCTGGTTTCATAAAGCTCGGGATTGTCCATCTGTAGAGCAGTCAGCAGTGAATGTCGCGGGTATGTCAGACAATGTTTCGGATCCATCTACTGTAGCCCATTCGATGGTGTCACATGTTAACATTGACGGCTTACTGGTTGAGTCAGGAACTGTCAATGGGTTTCACTGTTCTGTGTTGAGGGACACAGGTTGCACTACTGCGGGAGTGCGCGCCGTTCTTTTGTTCTTCTTCCACACCAGTTCACTGGTGAAGAACAACATTTGTCGTTCTTTTGGAGGTAAGATTGAGGTTTTCCCTCTTGCTGTGGTCTCAGTTAGTACACCTTACTTTGAGGGTGAGGTGCTTGCCTGTGTTATTGAGAACCCAGTAACGGATCTCATTCTTGGTAATCTTCCAGGTGTTACTTCAGCATGTTCAGGTGCTGGTGGATCTTTTGTCCCATGTAATGTGACTACTCGTTTACAGGCAGACAAGGAGAAAACAGTTGCCTGTACCGTTGTCAGTGCCTGATTTGTCTGTGCTGGATGTACAACCTAAGGAATTTGCTGCTATGCAGAAGCGTGATGCCTCTTTGAGCCATTTGTTCTCTTCAGTTGTAACTGAGGTACCTTCCCCTTTGACTAAGCCTGTTTTTTTTTTTTTAATGATGTTCTATGTCGCTTGGTCAAGGACAAAGGTGAAGTTAAGCGTCGGGTGGTAGTTCCTCAGGAGTTACGTAACGTTGTGCTTCATACTGCGCATGACAGCATTTTTTCTGGTCATTGTGGGATCAGACGTACTCTACAGCGAGTTCTTGCATCGTTCTTTTGGCCAGGAGTGTCTCAGTCAGTCAAGGAGTATTGTCGTTCATGTGATCCTTGTCAGAAGACTGTGTCTCGTAACCGCGTCCCTTGTGCGCCGTTGCACAAGATGCCGTTGGTTTCAGTACCTTTTGAGAAGGTAGCGATGGATTTGGTTGGTCCTTTGGAGGTGTCTTCTTCTGGCTTTCGGTACGTTCTGACGTTGGTGGATACAGCTACTCGGTTTCCGGAGGCTGTCCCACTCAAACGTATCGATACAGTCACTGTGGCGGAGGCTCTTCTTCTATTTTTTTTCAAGGTATGGTTTGCCTTCCGAAATTCTTACTGATTGTGGTACTCAGTTTGTTTCGGACCTGATGAAGGAAGTGTACCGTCTGTTGTCTATTTCTTCTGTTACCACTACTCCATACCACCCTCAGTCTAACGGGATGGTGGAAAGGTTTAATGGCACCTTGAAGTCCATGCTGAAGAAGGTTTGTCGTGACTGTCCCAAGCAGTGGGGTCGGTACATTCCGGCTGTTCTGTTTGCATATCGGGAGTTGCCGAATATGACTTTAGAGTTTTCTCCTTTTGAGTTACTTTTCGGTCATTCACCCCGTGGTCCTATCGCTTTGTTTAGCTGATAAGTGGACTGGCACACAGATGACTGACGATGACAAAAAACGTTTACCAATATGTACATGACTTGCACAATCGGATACTGGACAGTTGTGCTCAGGCACAACAGACCGCTGACAGTCAGACCGACAGTATAAAGTGTACGCAGACAGAAAGAGCTCTCCTCGTTCATTGAAAGTGGGTGATCAGGTTCTTGTTTTGCTCTCTGATGAACAGAATAAGTTGAAGATTTCCTGGAAAGGTCCTTTTCTTGTGAAGGAAAAGTGTTCACCTGTCAACTATCGTATTGACATGCATGGAAAGTCCAAGGTTTTCCACATCAATATGTTGAAAGAGTATGTGGTTCGGACGAATGTTGCTGTCAATTTCGATGTTGCTCTTTGTGTTCCTCAGGGATTAGACTCTGCGTCTGCATTGTCTAATGAGTTACCTGTGGATTGTGTTGTTTCCACTGGTGTTTCGGATGCAGAGTGTTCACATTCCCCTGTTTCTCCCCCGTCGGGTGTACAGGATGTACATTGTTCCTCTGTAGGAGTTGTACAGGATGTACATTGTTCCTCTGTAGGAGTTGTACAGGATGCACATTGTTCCTCTGTAGGAGTTGTACAGGATGTGAGTGACGATGACGTTTCATTACCTACCTTGTCTGTTCAAGGCGAGACATTTCGTGATGTAAAGGTTGCTCCTGAGTTGTCAGACACTCAAAAGTCTCAGTTGATGAGTGTTTTGGAGGATTTTTCTGATGTCTTGACAGATACACCAGGGAAGGCTGTACAGGTAGATCCACACTGTATTAATCTGACTACTGATGTTCCTGTTAGGGTCAAGTCTTACCCTTTGCCTTTTGCAAAGAGGGAGATCATTCAGAGAGAGGTTCAGGTTATGTTGGATCTTGGAGTGATTGAACCGTCTGTATCACCGTACAGTTCTCCAGTCGTTCTGGTGGGTAAGCCTGATGGCTCAATTCGATTCTGTATCGATTATCGGGCTCTCAATAAGGTCACTGTGTTCGACTCTGAACCGATTCCAGATGTTGAGGATATTTTCTGTCGTTTGTCTGAAGGTCGGTATTTTGTCAAAGTAGACCTTGCGAAGGGATACTGGCAGATACCTATGTTGCCTCAGGATAAGGAAAAGACTGCGTTTCAAACTCCTTTTGGGTGTTTTCAGTGACGAGAATGCCTTTCGGGTTGCAGAACGCACCAGCTACGTTCGCAAGAATGATGCGGAAGCTGCAGTTGTATCAGTTTTCAGCTGTAAGTTTTTTTGATGACATTCTTCTTGCAGCTCGTCTTTGGAAGCAGTTGTTGGACTACTTACGCATGCTTTTGACCCGTCTCAGGTTGTTTGGGTTGACAGCTCGTCCGTCAAAAGTGCTGGCTGGTTTTCAGGAGTTGGAGGTTTTGGGACATATGATTTCCGTTGGTCATGTTCGTCGGGGAAGTCAAGAAAGTGCAAAAGATTTTGTCTGTGGGTATGCCAACTACGAAGAAGCACGTTCGCTCTTTGTTGGGTCTTTTGTCCTACTATCGCATATGTTCCTCATTTTGCTAGTCTTACTGCACCTTTGACTGAACTGACTAAGGAGAGATAAGAAGCGTCAGATTGAGTGGTCTGATGAGTGTCAGAAAAGTTTGGAGAAGGTTCAAGCTGTACTCAATTCATTTCCTGTGTTACTCCTTCCTAACTTGGATGAAGATTTTGTCTTACGTACAGATGCTAGCAGTAAGGGCATGGGTGCATGTTTGCTACAGGAAAAGTCAGGACTTTTACATCCAGTGCAATACGCTAGCAAAAAGTTTTCTGTGGTGCAAGAGAGATACTCGACTATTGAAAGGGAGTGTCTTGCTTTGGTCTGGGGACTGGACAAGTTTGCTAGGTTTTTATCAGGGAGACCTTTTGTTTTGCAAACTGACCACAGACCGTTGACATTTTTGAAAGCGTCAAAATCAAAAAATAATCGCCTGTTAAGATGGGCATTAAGCATTCAAGAGTACTGTTTCACTGTTGAGCCTATCTCTGGGACATCTAATATTTTCGCAGATTTGTTGTCCAGGGAGTAGTGCTATACCATGTGTTTTATGGTCTGCTGATGCTGCTTTGTATTTGTGATTGATCATTGCTTATTCATTCCTGTCTTGTAAGCTACAGTTAGCTACAAGTTTGGGTGAGTATGGTCTACACAAGATACAAGTCTAAGAATTGTGTATATACATTATTGCTGTATCATTTTGTGGTCAAATTGTCTGTATTTCTCTTACTTGCATTCATGGGTGAAAATGATTTGGTGTAGTGTCATTGTAAATGACCATTTGCAGATTGGCTGCTGTGGATGTTCATGGGTCATGTAGATAATTTTGAACCATGACTGGCGATTTTAACGTGTGTCTGATGCTATTGATACACGATGGATTTTTTGAGGTTGTCTTTTGAAAGATCACTGCATATTTTGATATCTTTGTGTGGGTGCTTACTGTTTCATCTACGCATATAGTGGAATTCTTAATGGTTTCAACATGCATATTCTGTTGGGTTCGGCAGGAAGTGTATGGATCATGCAAGTGTTGTGCTTAAGATGTGGATTATGTATTTTGGAGATATTGAGGGTGATCCATGGATAAAAAGTGTTGATTCCTTTGATGAATATACTTTGTGCATTTGATATGTATATATAGTACTTCTGGTTTTGGGTTCCTCTGTGGGGTATCCTTTTGCAAGATTTCTCCGGTGGAAAAATTACCCCGGGAAGGGGGGTGTCATGTAATGCGGAGCGATATTTCGTATGCTACGCGATTACATGAGACAGTACAGATTAAGAAAAAGATATTGATTCGTGCGTTACACTATAGGTTAGTCGTGTGACACAAGGGAGAGTATGACTGAACGTGGCCCAGGGTTTGAGTGAAATTTTTAACACTGTTCACGCGATTTGAATATAAACAGGCGTTGACCTGTATCGGTGCGCACTCTGAGAATGGAACAGATGATTTACGTGAAGAAGAGGCGGACTGTGCCCATTGATAAAGGCAGAGGCCTAAACACATACAGAAGTATGTGAATGTAGTTGACTGACCGGTACTCAAGCCGTAAGTATCTAATTTTATATTGTGAGAATCTAGATGATTCTCCATTTTGTTTTCAACGGTTTATTGTCGGAACCGAAACTATGTTTGAAAAATTGAAGAGTTCAAAAATGTTAAAGTGTAACATGACTGCTAACTGGCTGGCAGTGTTTTGAACTCGTGTTTATCTGGTTTTGTTATAGCTGGCCGACTCCCCGTGCGGTAGAGGAAAGAAGAGAATGGAGATCGGGCACTAAGGTGGATGGCCGGGGGCTGCGCGCGTTCCCGGGCCAAGCTCCGATCCGCGGGAAGATCCAGGTTGGGCAAGAGTTTGTCGCCGACCAGTAGTTGTGATATGTAATGGGCAGTATGGGATCCCCACACAGAGGAAGCCAGTACCGGACACACAGAGAGAGTGTGTGTGGACACTTGCAGTGAGTAAACCTGCAACATTCATATTGAGCACAAAAGAAGCGTGCTTGATTGGTTGCACCAGCTGAAAGACAGATAATGAAAATATATAAGCTTTGATTGATGCCAGAGTAAAAAAAACCCCCATGGGATTTTAAAAAGATTAAGGAGGGGATGAATCAAAATTGACCTTTGTTTGCGCCTAATGTGTATGGAGTGGATGCAGTTGTGTGCGGAGGAAAGACGTCAGGTTCGTGTGTGTATGTGCGTGCATGCATGGAGTCAATGGGTTTGTCTTCGGGTCAAATTCTTATTATTGTTGTTAAGAACAGTTGACTGGCTTTTGTGTAATTTTGTGAAACAGATCAAGGATCCCTTCTTGGACTAGGATCCATACCACGGATCCTAACAAAATTTGTTTGGCTCCCCACAGTGCCGCATACCACTCCATTAACAAAATTTGTTTGGCTCCCCACAGTGCCGCATACCACTCCATTAACAAAATTTGTTTGGCTCACCACAGTGCCGCATTCCACTCCATTCTATTAACAGCTTCGTAGTTGCTGTCAAGTTTTGGTGACCACCACCGTGAACACTGGTCATCTTTGTCTTTGGGCCATCTGACCTCAAAATAGGATTCCAAATCAGTTCAGTAGTTATTGCATGTTTCCTGGGACCATCTTACCTTAAAATAGGATTCCAGATCAGTTCCGTAGTTATTGCATGTTTCCTGGGCCATCTTACCTCAAAATAGTCAAAATAGGATTCCAAATCAGTTCAGTAGTTACTGCATGATGTTTTTCCTGGGCCATCTTACCTCAAAATAGTCAAAATAGGATTCCAAATCAGTTCAGTAGTTATTGCGTGATGTTTCCTGGGCCGTCTGACCTCAAAATGGGATTCCAAATCAGTTCAGTAGTTATTGCATGATGTTTCCATACGATTCCAAATCAGTTAAGTAGTTATTGCATGATGTTTTCATACGATCTATTGTCCGTCTCTTTTTTCAAATTGTGACTGTATTAAAATGTAAAATAGCATCGCCCTTGTGGCATAGTCAATTATATCATCGTGTGTCTTTAAAATCGGCAACACCAATTTTGAATTACCGTGGGGAAAGGATCACTGATCTTCCCTTGCGAGCAGATCTGCAGCACTGATATTATCAATGGATTTTAAAATGGAGTTGACAGTTTTTCGTGTGAATACTCACTACACGGATCATGCCTCTGTCCTGTGATCGAAAACACTGGATAGAAAAGATGATTCAGCGCCATATTCTTTTGGGGATTCAAAGTCGCCAAACATTCCCAGTTCTGGTCCAACATTTGTCAAAATCGGTTCGACAGTTGGTTCTTTTTTTTTTTGCGTAATTTTGCTGAGTAGATTCTCAATCTGTCTTGGGACCCTTATCTGTGCTAGGGACCCCGTTCCAAAAATGAATGAGTTCACCCTTGTACCTTACCTCATCTTTCGACCATGTTTGATCAAAATGAATTCCGCTGATTTGCATGATTTTGGTGAATGGGTCACGGATCCGTTCTTGGTTCAGGATCTGCACGACAGTACCGCATAACAACTTAGTTCCTTTCTCTCTGGGTCATATTCTGTGCTTACATCCAGTTGGGTAAAAACTAATCTGGTATTTTTTTAAGTGGAACTTTGCAGAAGGAATCAGAAATGTACCTCGGGATCCGGATATGTGCTGTGTATCGGTACTAACCATCCCCCATGTGCTGCCTTTATTCTTTCCACCACGTTTCTTTTACATCTGCACTGTAGTCTCTACGTCATCTTGTTGAATGATCACGGAGTCGCCTTCCATCCAGATCAGCAAAACACATCTGTGTTGAAAGTGGCAGGTTTCGTCTCTGGGTCACATTCACATTTTGTCCCAGTTTCGTTAACTCTATTCAATGTTTGTGTTTAGTCTTGCTGAATAACACAAACGTGGACCTGGATTCGAGACAGAACCATACAGTTGCATAATGGGTTTGTTTTGTGCTTGCATACCATACTTTTAGCAAGTTTTGTTCCAATGAGTTTTGCGTAAATTTGCTGAACAGATTGTGGGTCCGTCCTTGGATCAGGATCTCCTTCACAAACAAGTGTGTACCGAATTTAATTAGTTTTCTCCTTTCGCCACTTTCCATATTTTCATTAGATGTAATTGGAATCCGTTTGGTTTTGTTTAAAACTGCTTCCGTGATTTTCGTGTAACTTTGCTGAACGAATCACGGACCTTTGCTTAAATCCGGATCCGCAGCACAGATTCTCACCATAATCTAAAAGTCGCGTTTTCGGGCTACTCTCCATGTGTTCACCAGGTTTTGTTAAAACAGATTCTGCAGTTTTGGGCTTATTCTTGCCGAACATATCCTGCCTTAGGCCCTGGATTGGGATGTACACCACCAATCCGACCAAATCGATTCGTTTGTCACCGAGGCACATTCTATCGCTCCAGCAGTTTCATTCAAATTGATTTAGTAGTTTCTGACAATGTTCATGAACAGGTTATGGATCCGTCCTTTCTTCGCGGTCGATAGCGGGGATCCACACCAAAAGTTGACGAATTTGATCCAGACTCTCATTCTGCATTCGGAAGACTTGGTGAAAATCGGCTCTGTAGATTCTGCATACTCTTTCCGAATGGATCATGGATCTTGAGCCCAGGCTGGCATAATAAATCCGTCCCAAGATTACACCCCTTTTATCCAAGACTACAGCCAAGGAACAACTTGTCTCTAAAGGCTACTGCTGTGAGCATGTAAAACTCAGTCTATATACGTATGATGGATTTATCCTTGCTCCACATTCTACAATTTAACCAGTTTCTTTTAAGCCAGTTCTGTAATTTTTGTGTCAGTTTGCTAAACGGATCATGGATCAGCCCGTCTGAGCAGATGCCAGATGATCTGCAACAAGATCTTTGTGTTGCACTCTATAAAGCCACAGTTCCAGTACAGCAGCTTAGGTAGTTTTCCACGTTATGCTCTACGGATCCTTAGTTTGCCTGTATATTCAGATTGGCATTAAAGATAAGTACATAATATTGTGGACTTATGCTTGTGCTTCATTTCAACTTTTCATAGTTTTTTTTCAGACTGGTTCTGTAATTTTCAGAAATCTCGCTAACTGGGTAACGGATCCACTGCTGGATCCAGATCAAAAGATGAATCATCGCCAAAACTTACCAGCTTTGTCCTTTCAATATGTACCATGCTTTCAGCAAGTTTCACTCACACTGGTTAAAACAGATGTTACAAGGTAATCTTGCTGAATGAATCCGGGAATTGAAATAGATCCAGGGATTTGCAACAAAGACTTGAGACCGCACAACAGATACACACACACACACACACACACACACACACACACACACACACACACACATATATATATATATATATATATATATATATATATATATATATATATATATATATATATATATATATATAATGGGTCTATGCATAGACTGCATTCGATGTTTTTGACAAAGATGTTAAAAATCGATTCCGTTTTTGTGTTTAATCGATTCCGTTGTTGTGTAATCTTGCAGAGAGATTATGTATCCGCCCTTGGAGTGGGATCTATATAATGGATATGTACCAAATTCTATGGTTCGCCCTAGGGATACTTATGTCTCAACTAGGTTTCATCAAAATTAGTTTCAATCGGTTTTTTCTGTTTTTCTTTTTTTTTTTTTTCTTTTTTTTTGTGCTTGTAATCTCGTGGGGGGATAGGGGTGTGTGTGTGTGTGTGTGTGTGGGAGGAGGTGTGACACAATGAGGTTGGTAGCTTGTTAGTAGAATAGTATATTAGCGACGGTAGTGATTATGGTGGATTGATTGATAATAGTGCTAGTGGAGGGGGGGGGGGGGGGGGGGGGGAAGAAGGAAAGAAAAAAAGAGAAGGAAAATAAATAAATAAATAGATAAATGACTTGAATGGGTGGTGATGATGATTGAAGAGGTTATGTGTGGGTAGTTTATATGGGTGTGTGGGTAATGCTTATAAAAGTGATGGTGATGATAGTGGTCATATGTAGGTAGTTGTTGTATGTGGGGGTGTGGGTAATATTAATTAAAAAAAAATCAGATGTAGGGAAAAATCAGATAAAACAAATAAACAAGTAAATGAAATAAACTTTTAAAAGATGCAATAAACATTTTTTTAAAATACATTAAAAAAATAATGATAAGAAAAAAAAAAAAGAAAAACATGGAGGGTGCCTGCAACTTGTGTACGAAGTGGGTAGTCGGCGTATGGTGGTGGATTGTGTGTATGTATGCATGTATGCATATGTGTGTGTGTTGATGGAAGATAATAATGCCGACTGGTGTTGAAGTGGTGGGCATGTATATTTGTGTTACTGTTGGATTTGATGCCTTGGGGCTGTAGCGTCCCAAGTTTGGGAATGAGATGGGACTCTTGTGCTGTACGTTCAAAGCTGTCACTCTGATTGCCAGAGTGCCAAGACTTTCACATGGTTGATATTGTGTTGGGGGGGGGGGGGGGGGGGGGGGGGGGGGGTGAAATGTAGGGCACGGGTTTGGGGTCGGTGGTGGCGGATGTCAGCCAGGTGTTCAGAGGTGCGTATCTTAAGTGTGCCGGGTGTTTCACCTATGTAGATCTTGCCATACAGTTGACTGGAAAGCGTGTACAGTGTTGTGGCTCTGACAAGAGAATGTGCGTTTAATAGTGAAGAAGTCTTTGGGGACCTGTTGGATGGTGTCTGGTTTGGTGAGGGGGCAGATTTTGCAATTAGGTTTTTAGCAGGGGTGAGTACCTGGTGGTGTAGGTGGGGAGATTCTGTTCGATTTGGACCGCACGAGAAGATCTTTTAGATTTTTATCACGTTTGAACGTGATCATGGGTCTGGTATGGAAGGCAGGTTTGTGGTTTTGTACATGCGCCAATTGGAATTGAGAATCCTGCATATGGTGACGGCGTACGGGTGGAAGAGGAGGTAGGCGGTGGGTCTGTCTGTTTCTTTCAGATGCTGGTTTCCAGAGCAGATGTTCTGGATTGGCTGTGGTGTGGCTGAGAGCTTCGTTGATGATGGGACTGGGGTATTTACGGTTTGTGAAAAATTCTGACATTTTGGCTGCTTGTACAGTGAAGTCTTCTTTGCTGGAGTGAAGTCTGCAAAGACGGTGAAATTGTGAGTATGGAATGCAGTCTTGTGGTGGGAGGATGTGTAGTCTAGGTATGCATGTGCATTGGTGGGTTTGTAGAAAATGGACGTTTTGAGTAGGCCATCTTCGAGGGAGATGGTGATGTCTAGGAAGTTAACTGACTGTGAAATGGTGTACTAAGTTAGTTGGATGGATGGATGGAAGTCTGGGCAAAGTTGGCGAAGTTGAGGGGATCTTGTTTGGGCATAGATGTGGCTCCCAGTCCATCATCAATGCACCACCACACATATCCCCACTACCCACTTCATACAGAAGTTGTAGCCACCCTCCGTTTCTTCTATTTCGTTTTATTTATTTTTTTATTATTATTATTATTATTATTATTATTATCATTATTATCATATTATTATTATCATTACTATTATTGTTATTATTATTATCATTATTATATTGTCATCGTCATTTATCAATTTTGTCTGTCTTTTTTTTAAAATCATTATTCTATCTTTTCAAAATGTATTTATTTTATTCGATTTCATTTGTTTATTCATATTATTTTATTCGTTTATTTCATTTTATTTTACTATCATTTTCTTTCTCTCTCTCTTTTTTAACCTTCATCTGTTTTTTTTAATTAGCATAACCCACACTCCCACATACACAACTACCCACACATAACCACTATCATCGCCATCACTTTTATTAGCATTACCCACACACACACATACAACTACCTACATATAACCACTACAATCACCATCACCACCCATTCAAGTCGTTTATTTTTTTTTTTCTTTTTTAATTCATCTATTTTTCCTTATTGTTGATATTTTTTGCCCCACTAAGCACTATTATTAATCCACCATAATCACTACGGTCACAAAGATACTATTCCACAAAACAAGCTACAAATCCCATTGTTTCATACCCCCTCCCTTCCCCCTCCCTCCTCCCTTCACTATTTCCTCTCCCATGATCCCCTCCTGGGTGGCCTCGTTTCCTTCCGCCAGCCATTTTGGTCGTGAGACGAATATCAGAAAATAAGTGGTTCCTCGTTCTTCGTTTTCACTGTCCTAAATGTATTTGTTTTTTGCCTGAAGGAGACCCAAGAAGTCGAAATGCATTGTGTTTTGTCTTGTACTTTGTCTATGTCCTCGACGGTAACTAACTCCCGTTCTCACTTTTGTAGTTTTTGTCTGATCTTGCTGAACTGATCCTGGATTCGCCCTTGGATCTGGATCCAGCTGAAAAATGTATTGGTTTGTTCCTTTGCCACTCTGTTCGTTTTCACCGAATTTCATGGTAACTGGCTCGGTTGCTTTCCACTCCAGCGTGCTCACAGACTAACACAGGAAGCAACTGACGTGGGGGAGAAGCAGACTTCTCTGGTGGAGGTAGACATGATTGAAATGAATGAGATTCTCCACCAACTCAAAGTTTTATCACCATTTACGTTCTCCTTGCCTTAAAGCTGTGTCAGATCAACTGACATAAGCTAGAACACCAAGGCTACATCAAAATGTTGTTATGCTCTACATAGTTATGCGGGGATTGTCTTCAGTCGTGACAATCTCCTAGCATAAAACCATCAGTCGCCAAATCCCTCGAAGTCGGAGTGTGGCTGCCCACGTGGCGGGTAATCAAAATCGGTCACACACGTAATGTTCTCATCCCTGGCTGATGCATTTGTACGATAGTGTTCAAGTACTTCGGCTGTTCGGATGATCCCTGGAGTCTCTCAGCCAGGGTACGACGACAACATTACCATTAGATAAAACTCAGTGCCAATGTTCCATAACCTCCCACCTGAACAAACTGGTCTGATCAGGAGTATTACGAGCATGCGCACGTAGCACAAATGCACACTTAAGGAAAATTGTATGTGGGCACACACATATATATACAAACAAACACACACAAACACACAGATACAAATACTCAGAAACATACTCACACCATAGTAAGCCGTCATTTGTTGCCGGTCCGCCGTTTTGTCGCCAGCAACATTGCAGTGGACCGGTGTAACGATCCATTTTAAAACTCCCCTCCACTTTTTTTTTAACTCCCTGGGAGTTAGAATTAGCACATGGCAATTTTAACTCCCGGGGGAGTTAAACAAACCACGCCAGAATGCCCCCCCCCCCCCCCCCCCCCCCCCCCCCCACCACACACACACACCCCCCCACACCTTCTTGTTTTAGATTAACTTCCTCACCCCAAAACATTCAGTTTTTATGTTTTAGGACACGATATGAGAAATACACATTTGATATACATCCCCTCCCTCCCTCCCCCCCCCCCCCCTCTCTATGCCTGCTTGTCTGTCTCCCTCCCTCCCTCCCTCCCTCTCTCTCTCTTTCTCTCTCTCTCTCTCTCTCTCTCTTGGTTTGTTTATCTGGTGGTCTATTTGTCTGTCCGGTTGTCTCCGTCTCTGTCTGTGTGTCCCCCCCCCCCCCCCCCTCGCCCCCTCTCATGTCTGTCTTTCATATAAGAAGTTCAGGAGATGGTAAGTCACTACCCTCCTGTCATTCTAGCACGGCAACACCCATGATGAAGAAAATTACAATGCAAATATGTGTGTGTGTCTGAATGTGTTAAACGTAAAACGGACCTTATAACTCAGCTGTTTCTCAACTGATTCAATTCCATTTTGCTTTGAGAAGTGCTGTGACTATGCCAATGTGATCTGAAAGTTTGCGTCCTTTTAGTGGATACCCTGGGCATCCAGCGCCCGTTCGCAGGGCACTGGGCCTTACAGTTCAGTCCTTTTTTAATCGATTTTCGTCAAATCTCTGTAATGCTTGCTCTGTGTGTGTGTGTGTGTGTGTGTGTGTGTGTGTGTGTGTGCTTCGTGCATGCTTGTGTGCATAAGTGTGTGTTTGTATACGTGCATGTGGTCGACGTGCCCAGAATGACCCCTACCCTCCCCACCCCGTTTTCAAATGATAGAATGAGTGAGAGAAATACGTTTGAAAGTTGTATTAGGATTGCCTTACAATGCGAATTTCACCCAGGGGAAAAAAAAAACTGAAATAATATGAATAAGGACGGCGGGGGTGGGGGGGGGTGGGGGGGGGGGGGGGGGGGGACATTCCTGGCGTAAGGCCAGAATGACTCCGCCCTTCTATTTTTTAACTCCCCGGGAGTCAATCTGGATCAACACTTCTTGATCGAAAGTAACTCCCCAGGGTGTAGAGTTAAAATACGCACATGCCTAAACTAACTCCCGGGGAGTTACTTTCGATCAAGAAATGTTTGACCCAGATTGACTCCCGGAGTCCCCCCCACCTCCCTCCCCCTCCCCCCTCCCCCCCCCCCCCCCCCCCCCCACACACACACACACACACACGCACTGCAGAGAGACACTTGACACATGACTCGTGAAAACTTTACTGGACAAGGATAAAGATCTTAGGCTAACATAAAAGCCTATTAATCCAATCTGTCTTTGGTATAAACACTAAAAATAGTAAACAAAGCTGACTAGAAGCATGCAGAGAGAGAGAGAGAGAGAGAGAGAGAGAGAGAGGAGAGAGAGAGAGAGGGGAGGAGAGAGAGAGAGAGAGAGAGAGAGAGAGAGAGAGAGAGAGAGAGAGAGAGAGAGAGAGAAGGGGGGGGGGGGGGGGGAGTAAACGAAAGAAAGAAAAACAAACAGACAGAGAGAGGGGGAGTGGAGGGAGACACTAGAGACAGACACTGAGATCGATAAACAAATAGACAGGCAGACAGAAAGACAAGCAAAGAGAGAGGGAGAGAGATTAAGAAAGACAGACAGACAGACAAACAAAAAGGCAGACAGACAAGCAAGGAGAGTGAGGGAGTGAGCGAGAGAGACTGAAAGAAAGTTGGGGGGAGAGGGGGGGAGAGGAGAGAGAGAGAGAGAGAGAGAGAGAGAGAGAGAGAGAGAGAGAGAGAGGGAGAGAGAGAGAGAGAGAGAGACAGACAGAGAGAGGGGGGGAGGGAGGGAGAGGGGAGGGAGGGAGGGAGGGAGGGTGGGGGTGTATATTAATGTTTATTTCTCATATCATGACTAACACATAAAACTGAATGTTTTGGGGTGGGGGACTCAATCTAAAACCGGGGGGGGGGGGGGGGGGGGGGGGGGGGGTCATTCTGGTGTGGTTTGTTTTTTAATCCCGGGGAGTTAAAATTGGCACGTGCTAATTCTAACTCCCCGGGAGTTAAAAAGTGGAGAGGAGTTTAAAATGGATCGTTACACCGCAAGCGAAACAGCAGGGACGGCACTCGTTTGTTTCATTCCTTGAAAAGGAGTGCTTCATTTACCTTTGTATTTGTTGAGTTCTCTTCCACTATTTTGTTGTTCTGCTGTTTGGAGGCTTACTGCCTGGTGTTTCACTTCACCCAGAGGAAAGAAGGAGGGATTTAATTTGTGGCTTGTATAACCTTTTGTAGAAAACCTGGCAATGTTTGAAAGAGTAAGGGTAATGTTGCTTATAGCCCAGCCAACCGCAAAGGGCATATCAGGGCTGTCACCACGTTAAAATCAACTCACAAGTCATCAAAAAAAAAAACCAAAAACACAACAACAACCAAACAAACAAAAAATACCTTTCACTCACATCTTTAAAATACACCTTCTAAAACACGTATCATAAACTTCGTTAAAACCTTTTCTTCCGTAAAATCTTAGATCAAGTGAAAAATGTCAATCTCTTTCAGAAACTCAAAGATCACGTCAGGTGGGGCATCCCTGAACAGGGTTTTTTCCCCCATGGAGTCTGCTGTAAAGTGTTTATGTCTCACATCGTGCAAGTCCCAACAATCTAAAAGAATATGTTTCACTGTGAGTGGAACATGACATGGAAGGCACCATGGAAATCCTTCACCTTTTCATAGATAAGAATGGGTATAAAAACGAGTGGCCTGTGTGCAAGCGACACGAGACTGCTTCGTCTTTGAAAAGAACTTACAACATTTGGCATCTTGTGAAAGAAGTGTGGATAACTTAGCAACTGCAGAATCTAAGTTGTGTCTCTTATGCCACACGGTGCTCGTGTTCTTTTCTTTTAAATTTAATCAGTCAATCATCAATCGATGAATAAAACAATCAATCAATCCATTAGTCAACGAATTAGAATTAAGAAGCCAAGCTGATACAGACCTGTTAGACGATAGCTCCTGGCCCCAGGCGAGTTTTCTGGCTCCGTTTGGGATTCGGTCAGTTGTCCATACATCCGACATTCCCCATGGCGGTTGTCGCTGTGACCGGAGAGGAAGGTGAACATGACACACTCCTCTACACGACCACATCGCCGACCGCAGTCCACATCAGACTTTACAGTCTCCGTAGCAAGCGTCTCTTGTGTCACTGTACGGTCGTCCAGATCGGGCACACTTTCTGGAATAACTTTTGCGTCGGTTTAGATAAAACTCCTGAACAAACCGCTGAGCAGCCTGGATGCAGACGCGAAGTCAAAATAGAAAACACCAGAAGAATGTGTATAAGTGCATTGCTTCAGTCAGTCACAGCAGTTCAACAAGAGAAAAAAAAAACAATATAGTTCTAGTAGCACAGTGTGCTGTGATCTGCTGTCGCTTGGTCGAGTTTGTTCCCTTGACTCAGCGCGTTCCCGAGTTTGTTCCTTTGACTCAGCGCGTTCCCGAGTTTGTTCCTTTGACTCAGCGCGTCCCGAGTTTGTTCCTTTGACTCAGCGCGATCCCGAGTTTGTTCCTTTGACTCAGCGCGTTCCCGAGTTTGTTACTTTGACTCAGCGCGTTCCCGACGGGTAAAAAAAGTTTATCGATCCAGCGTTTCGTGTGTAGGTGATAAGCACGAGAACGTACTGTCCCTTCCTGCTGATTCTTTGATCAAACTTTAAGACACCGTCTATGCACTGCAGAATATCAAAAGTGATGTTCTTTGTCGAGTTGTACGAACTTTTGTTGTAACAAAGCTGTTGCGAAGGAAACAAAGGATAGCTGAAGGCAACGGTATGTTTATATTTTCGACTGTTGTCACATCACAGCCATGTGTTCCACTGATTTCCGGCTGACTGAAACATTTGAGAAACTGTCGAGCAGAGGCTGCGGGTTGCTGACGTCACCAGTAGCCATAGGAGACCAATAATCCATTGACAGTTACGGTGCGCTGCTGTCTGTCTGATGTAGGATGCGGCGCAGTGGTTGACAACTGGTGAGATATTCGCGTACCATTTGAGATGTTCACAGGTTTTCGGTTTGATGTCGATGTTTTTTTTTGGTTTTTTTTCTTTCTACTTACAGTAAGACAAATGATAGCCTGATTGCCACTTTTTGAAACAAGACTATAAGTCAAATCCTCATGTGCAGCAAACAATTTGATCACGTAATGGGACCCGTGACAATAACGGAGTTGACCATGGCAACATATTCATCATCGTATTCATGTATCCCAATGCAATTCCTCCTGTGTACAACTCAATGTCCCTCAAACACAATTACTTTCCCCTAGCCAGAAGTCAGTGCCCCTCATATACACCTGTCTATACACAACTCAGTTTCTTCAACAGACATGCAGCCCCTGTACACTGCTCAATGTCCCTGATGCTCACACATCATAATGCACACAGAACTCAATGTCCCTGATGCTCACACATCACGATGCACAGAACTCAATGTCCCTGATGCTCACACATCACGATGCACAGAACTCAATGTCCCTGATGCTCACACATCACGATGCACAGAACTCAATGTCCCTGATGCTCACACATCACGATGCACAGAACTCAATGCCCTGATGCTCACACATCACGATGCACAGAACTCAGTGTCCCTGATGCTCACACATCACGATGCACAGAACTCAGTGTCCCTGATGCTCACACATCATCACGATGCACATAACTCAGTGTCCCTGATGCTCACACATCATGATGCACAGAACTCAGTGTCCCTGATGCTCACACATCATGATGCACATAACTCAGTGTCCCTGATGCTCACACATCGCGATGCACAGAACTCAATGTCCCGATGCACACATCACGATGCACAGAACTCAATGTCCCTGATGCTCACACATCGCGATGCACAGAACTCAATGTCCCTGATGCTCACACATCGCGATGCACATAACTCAATGCCCCTGATGCTCACACATCACGATGCACAGAATTCAACGTCCTCGATAACTGCTCACATCATCATGATGCACAGAACTCAATGTCCCTGATGCTCACACATCATGATGCACATAACTCAATGCCCCTGATGCTCACACATCACGATGCACAGAACTCAATGCCCCTGATGCTCACACATCGCGATGCACATCACTCAATGTCCCTGATGCTCACACATCACGATGCACATCACTCAATGCCCCTGATGCTCACACATCGCGATGCACAGAACTCAATGTCCCTGATGCTCACACATCACGATGCACATCACTCAATGTCCCTGATGCTCACACATCGCGATGCACAGAACTCAATGTCCCTGATGCTCACACATCGCGATGCACATCACTCAATGTCCCTGATGCTCACACATCGCGATGCACAGAACTCAATGTCTCTGACGCAGATGTCCTCTCTTAAACATCCTTGTTTGTCCTCCAACCTCCACTTTTTTCCCCACGCGTTTCCCCATCCTTCTCTTTTCTATTCCTTTTTGTGTGGTGCCTCCATCCTCCTATTTTTTTTTCCCCACTTTTTTCTCTTTTTTTTTGTTTGTTTATCAACTCTCAATGCACAACCTACTGTCACTGACATATATGTAAAGTTGTGTACAATGTAATGCCTTTGATACATGTATATCCTTTTGTCACCACAACACACACACCAGTGATCAGAGGGGACCTGACACAGCGCACTGGGGACAACGTCCTTCTCAGTCTGAGTCTCTACACATTGTCTAGATGATGGTCTGCAGTCTTGGGGTAGAGAGAGGAGAATGAGGCTGATGAAGGTTGCTTGTGTCTGTGTCTCCCCCTGCTTGGTAGGTGGTGGTCAGTAAGTGTCGAGGCCTTCATAGTGAAGGGTTCGAATCTGGCTGATTTTGCGGTGAAATAATGCTAATTTGGTGCCTTTCACGGCGAAATAATTCGAGTCTTGTGACACTTCGCAATAAGATGATGCGAAGGATTCTGCTTCCGTTCCCCTTTGAATAGGTGCTTTTCAGGGCCAGATATGGTCCACCTGATTCAAGCTGAGCTTGCTGGAATAGAACAACCTCACTGGATATCCCAGCCTTGAAGCGAAAGGACGGGAATGAAAACACTGAAATTCAACCTAGCGCTTTGGACGTAGGGGATTCCTTCGTCTCTTCCGACCTCGGTGCCTGCCATTCGTCTTTCTGGAGAGGGTGGGAGCGATGACACTGCCTTGTCCCATGTCTAAGCAGTGTGTTATGGGGGCACGGCCCAATTTCAAGACCATTTGTCTGGAATACAGTAAGTGTAAAAATGGTAGAGCCGGCCTGTGATGCGTTGGATCTTGTCACGCAGTTTGATGTGTCATACGGCTTCGAAGGCTTTCTTGAGGTCAAAGAAGTCGGCGACTGTGAGCTGCGGACAACGTCGCCTTGAGCCTTTCTCAGCATGGTCAAGAAGCCTGGCAGCCCACTCCATGCGGTCTTTTTCCTTTCCAGAAAAATCGGTCTGGCACACTGGCAGAATGTCATGCTTCTCCCGATGGCGCTTGAGTCTGTTCTTGGCTAGTCTCTTGCATACTTTGCCAAGACGAGGAGTCAGAGCTGTTGGTCCATAGCTTGTTGGGAAGTGCATCGGTTTGATGTTTTATTGCCGACGGTTACCACGGGCGCTTCCTTCCAAGCTTTCGCTATCGTACCAGACGCCCAGCACGTGTCATACAAGTGGACACTTTTCCCATGGGCTTTGTGAACCGGCGAATCATGCAATAGGAGATGGGAACTGTAAATAAATGAGATTTAAAAAGAATCTGAATTAGAAATAACAGACTATACAGACTTCGTCTTTTTGTTTTGAATCAGTCTTTCATCTATAGGGCTATGAAATTCATCGATTCGTAAGCTTCCTCACAATTTGTAGGTAAAGCGCATGGGATTCACCTTCCGGCGCGTGAGAGAGAGAGAGAGAGAGAGAGAGAGAGAGAGAGAGAGAGAGAGAGAGAGAGAGAGAGAGAGAGAGAGAGAGTTTATTGAAGTAAAGGATAAACATATACAATCACCTTTACATTTTGTCGTTAAGGTATAGCGACAAAGGAGGTGGCTACAATGCATTGTTAAAAGAAACGTATAACAAATACACAAAATGACAGACTGCAGTATAATCAGAAGTACACGAAATAAAAACGCCAAAATCTCATTCACAGCACAAGAATTCACAACATGGCTGTAGGGACGACGGAACTGGTGAGGGGGAAAAGAAGGGAAATAGGCGGATATTGGAGGGGCCAGGGCGGGGGATGGACAGTTATAGGAAGGGGGAGAGGTTAAAGAGAAATCACGAAGCAAAGTGAACCTCTCCTACCTTGGAAGGAACTGTTCTGAAATCACAAAGGAAAAGCGACCCTTTAGGACCATTTGCAGAACCGGGGGGGGGGGGGGGGGGGGGGGGGGGGAGGGAGACACAGCGACCCTTTAGGACCATTTGCAGAGCCGGAATCTGTCCTCCATTGCTAGGAGGTAATAAAAGAAAGAGAAACAACGAAGAAATGCCAAACAGGCTAGTACTAGAGGGAGAAAAGAAAAGCAGTTAACCCGAGTTACATCCATGGACTGATGTAATCAGAAGTGTCCACTAAAAGCACACTCAATTTCATTACTTCAGATCGACCCGATCAGAGCTTCAATTGAAAACACAAATAAAAAAAAAACAACGACAAAGTAAAAAAACAAAAACCACACCATGGGTGAAAAGTTCGGTATGGCAGCGGGTAGACGTGCGTTCTCTCTCCTTCGCACTGGGACAAAACAAACACACACCCTGATTGCCGACTCTCAGCTCTGCCACAGCTGTGTGTGTGAGCTGCTCGAGCTAATGGGCCAGTAGCCGTACGGTGTTGTTGTCCCTTCTCATCTGTTCAGTTCAGTTCAGTGGTTTATTTAATGTCTTTTCATCGTCAGATGATATTAGGCACTTAAGAAAAAACCAAAAACAAACACCTCCACACTCAGCTTATCATCCATGTAAGTACTTTCAAACCCACATCTGATTTATGCATATTTACATAAGTAAATACCCTCGTGGTACACAAAATTGTTGATCTTTATAACAGTTTTGCAACCTGTGATTGCGAAATAACCATGGCAATTTCAGCAAGATATGGACCATACAAGACAGTATTGACGTTATCGAAGTTATTCATTTCAAAACCTTTCTCCTGATAGAGCGAGGTCAACACTGGGCATTCAAACAAAAGATAATGCACAGAAATGTTTTCTCTGCAGACACAAGTAATGCCATGAGAATATGTAGTGTTCCATGCATTCAGCCTTAATTTATAAATTAATCTACCAGGTGGGTCAAGGTGAGTTTCTGTGTATAGGGAATGGCCTGAAGCATTGAATAAAAAAAAAATTTCCGTGCGGTTTTTTTTTTTTACCCTTTCTTTGTCAAGTTGACAAAATTCTTGATCACAAGAAAAAAAAAAAAAAGTTTTCATTATATCTTTAATAAACTGATCCTGATCCCTCACTGTGTGTATGTGTGTGGAAGTTCGTTTGGCCAGCTAGAAGCTGGACGTAAGACCAAGAAGCTTTTCGTTGTCTGTGAAGGAACCCTGCCCAAGAACTTCGCAAGTTTCCATCTTAGATTAGGTTATCCTTCATGACTCTTCTTGGGGAAGTTGGGTGGGGTGGGGTTGGAAGGGGGGGGGGGGGGGGGGGGGGGGGGGGGGTGTCGAGGACTGAAGAGCTTTGAGACATGAACTGCTTTCTTTCACATTGGAAGCCTCCACTCCCTCCCACTCCCATTTTCGAGATTTTTGGAGTTCTGTGATTGTACTCCAAGTTGTGGAGTGCAAATAGCGAGGTCCCCTGTGCGTGGGGCTTGCTTTCTCAACAGCTGTAAAGCTTCCTCGGAAGTATTGCCGTTTGTGCTGCCCTTTGAATTTGAAGCCCCTGTAACACCCTCCAGGCTATCCAGTTTCCTGAGTGCGCAGGATGGTGACCCACTCACAGGCCAGTATCATGTTTGTTGTGAGAGCGCAGCTTAGAATGAGAGGTTTATTGATCGACATTGTTTGTGGAGTGTGTGCCGTCAGTTTGTCTAGTTTGTCTGCTGTCTGTTGGCGAGAGGGTGGGTGGGTGGGGGTGGGGGTGGGGGGTGGATGGGCAGTGCATAGCGAGATTTCTGGTTGTATCCTATGAGTGTATGTTTTAGCATGCGTTAATACATACATACGACTTGAGTGCAGTTGCGTGTGTGCTCCAAAAACCGAACAAAGTAGTTACAGATTTGTTTTTTTTCCGAATATGTGTGTGTGTGTGTGTGTGTGTGTGTGTGTGTGTGTGTGTGTGTGTGTGTGTGCACGCGCGTGCGCGTGCACTTCGTCATTTCATTATATGTCGCAGTAACTGTCAATTATCCCAACGATTTGCAAACCAGCCATCATGTGCCTGACAACGCCCCCCCCCCCCCCCCCCCCCCCAAAAAAAAAAAAAAAAAAAAAAAAAACAAAAAGAAAAAAAAAGAAAAAAAAAGAAAAAAAAAAAAAGTGTTCAAAAAAAAAAAAAGTCACCTGCGTGTGTGTGTGTGTGTGTGTGTGTGTGTGTGTGTGTGCGTGTGTGTGTGTGTGTGCACGCGCGCGCGTGTGTGTATGTGTGTGTTTTGTGTGTGTGTGTGTGTGTGTGTGTGTGTGTGTGTGTGTGTGTGTGTGTGTGCACGCGCGTGTGTGTGTATGTGTGTGTGTGTGTGTGTGTGTGTGTGTGTGTGTGTGTGTGTGTGTGTGTGTGTGTGTGTGTGTGTGTGTGTGTGTGTGTGTGTGTGAGAGAGAGAGAGAGAGAGAGAGAGAGAGAGAGAGAGAGAGAGAGAGAGAGAGAGAGTTCATATTTTATATTTTGCTATTCTCCATGATTAACCAGGGGAAAATCTCACTGTGCTCTATTCACTTGTCTCGGTTTATGACGTTCACCCTGCCCGCGAGGGAAAACGATGAACATCTTTCTTCCAACAGCAGCATGTTGATCGAGGGGATTATCTATTATAAAAAAAAAATGATGGAGAAAACTGGAACTCTGTTCTCAGGATTACAATTCACTCCCTGTATACCTTACTATGAGGAACTGTAGGACAAAACCCACAGGAAAGTTTGTACACAGGTACAGGTACAGTGGGCATCCCGCCATGGAAATGCTTGCAGAACAAGGGATACCCAACGCAGTATCTGCTTTGCCACTGGTTTTTGTCCCGCATGCTCCCACAGATCTTCGTTTCGGATCTTCTCCTGCCATCGGATTTTGTAGATGCGCCTCAGACAGGTGTTGAAGAATGTCTGAATCTTTTGTTGCATCATTTGTGTTGTCTGCCATGTCTCGCATCCGTACAGCAGAATTGACTTCACATTGGCGTTGAAGATGCGGGTTTTGGTTCTGATGCTGATACCTCCAGATGCCCAGATGTTCTTGAGCATGACGAAAGCTGCTCTTGCTTTGCCGATTCTGGCTGTGACGTCTCGGTCCGTGCCTCCCTGTTGGTCAACCACGCTTCCCAGGTAGACGAAAGACTCCACCTCCCTGATGGGCTCTCCACCGACTGTGACTGTGACTGATGTGCTGGCAGTGGTGTTGATTTTCATCAGCTCGGTCTTCTTCCTGTTGATCTTGAACCCTGTCCTGGCTGATGTGGTCTCCAGGCGAGTGGTCTTGTTCTGCATCTGGCTGTGGCTGTGTGACAGGAGCGCCAGGTAGTCAGTGAAGTCGAGGTCATCAAGCTGCGTCCAGAGTGCCCACTGTACACCGTTGTTCCTGCCTATTGTAGTGGTCTTCATGATCCAGTCAATGACCAGGGATTAAGAGGAACGGCGACAGCAGGCACCCCTGCTGAACTCCGGTCTTCACCTCGAAACTTTCGACAGCTGGCCGGCGTGGGCAATCCTGTAGTTCATGCCCTGGTAAGTGCACCGGATGAGGGAGATGATCTTCTCGGGGACTCGTGATGCCTCAGCAGTTTCCACAGCGACTCTGTCCACACTGTCGAAGGCCTTCTCATAATCTATGAAGTTGACGTAGAGGGGGGAGTTCCACTCCAGCGACTGATCAACGATGATGCCCAGGCTGGCGATCTGGTCGGCACATGATTTGTTCCGCCTGAAGCCTGCGTGCTGGTCTCGGAGCTTGGGGTCGACAGCCTCCTTCATGCTCTCCAGTAGAACCTTGTTCAGAACCTTGCCTGGCGTTGACAAGAACACGATCCCTCGGCAGTTGCTGCAGTCCCTGAGGTCTCCCTTCTTCGGCAGCTTGATGATGATTCCTTCTTTCCACTGGGCTGGTACCTCCTCCTTCTCCCAGATCTTGCTGAAGAGGCTGTATAGCATGTTGACAGCTGTCTCTATGTCTGCTTTGATGGCTTCTGCTGATATCTCATCCGGCCCTGCAGCCTTCCAATTTTTTCAGAGTCATGATGGCGTTCTTGATCTCTGCCTTTGAGGGTGATGGGCAGTTCTGACTCTGCGGGTGGGATGTCTGGTGGTGCGTCAGGGGGGGGTGGTTCTAGGGTGGTTCAGCAGCTCCCTGAAGTGTTCTGCCCATCGTTTCAGCTGTTCCTCGGTTATTGTCAGTGGGGTTTCCATTCTTGTCCTTCACTGGCTTGTCTGTCTGCTGGAACTTGCCCGTACCCCGTCAGCTTCTTGGTCACCAGGTACAGGTCCTTCAGGTTCCCCTGTCCGGCTGCTGCCTCTGCTTGACTGGCCAGGTCGTCCCTCTTGTCCTTCTTGCTGCTCCTCTTTACTTCTCTGTTCGCTGTTGTGTGCTCCTCCTGTGCCTTTGCCTTAGCTGCTCTTGTTCGGCTCATGTTCAGTGTAGTTTCTTCTTCTCTCTCCTTGTTTCCAGCTTGTGGATGGTGTCGGCCGAGATCCATTCCTTGTGCTGGGTCTTCTTCTTGCCAAGGATCTCTTCACATGCGTCATGCCAGAGCTTCTTGCAGTGTTCCCACTGTGTTTCGATGTCCGTCTCATCGTCTTCTATCAGCTCTTGTAGCGGCTTCAACCTGTTGGAAAGGCTGATCTGGAATGCTGCTTGTGTGTCCCTGTTTCTGAGCAGTCCGACATTGTACCCTGTCCGTGTGTTGTTGGCGTTAGCGAATCTCTTGAGGAGAGGTCTCACTGTTGTTAAAAGAAGGTGGTGGTCTGATGATACGTCAGCACCTCTCATCACTCATACATTCCGCCATGATCTCCTGAACTTGCGGCTAATGCGGATGTGGTCAATCTGGTTCTCCGTGACGTGGTTCGGGGATCTCCATGTGGCCTTGCGGATGCGCTTGTGTGGGAAGATGCTTCTCCTATCACCAGCTGGTTCAGGGCGCACAGGTCTGCAAAGCGCTCACCTCCAGGTCACACGATACTGGAAATTGCCGACGATTTGCGATTTAGAATGTTGCACAGGAGAGATCACTTGATGTATTCTCTTACAGTTCTTTATTCCTCATGTGCAGAATATAATGCGACCGCATTGCTAGTCACTTGGGAAGGTACGTCAAAATCGTCAAAGGTAGAATACTGCTTAAGGGCCATCAGTTGACGCACATTGCAAATGAAACGCCTTTTCAGAGTTCTTTTTCAAGAGAGTGATTTTACTCGAAGGAAGACACACCCTTGTTCGATCTATGCAATGGAAAACTAAAGTGGAGAGAGAGAGAGAGAGAGAGAGAGAGAGAGAGAGAGAGAGAGAGAGAGAGAGAGAGAGAGAGAGGACAGACAGACAGAGACAGAGAGAGAGAGAGACAGAGAGAGAGAGAGAGAGAGAGAGGTGAAACGTAAACGAATCGAGGTGGTGGAAAATCATGTCTATACGGCCCAAATCACAAATCCAAAGTGATATTTTTTTTTTTTCTTTAAATAGGGAATCTGCTTTCAACAAACACAGTTCTTAACGCTTTTTGTTTCTGAGGCGCACTCTACGATTTGAAATCCAACGACACAAGTCTTTTGTCAGCAAAATCAGGCACGATTGTCTCTGGTGTCTACGACATTCGACCCCCCCCCCCCCCCCCCCCCCCATCTGTTTAGTTTGTGCACATACCCTCACACTTGTTTGAAAACCGTGAAATACACTGGCGAATTAAAACATGAATACAAATTCACACAGCTGCCCATGGAGTGAAACTGATTGTAGTTTGGACCAAAAAACAACAAACAAAACAAGACCTGAGTATCATATACACATAGAGAAAAACAGTGTAACTTTAGGCCTGTTTGGGCAAGGAAAACCAACACTTCTTCGGTTACCTTCATGGCATTTTAAGAAAGTATCTTTGCTACATAAAAAACGTAGTAAGATTTCCCTCAAACGACGTACTTTGCTCAAACTAACTAATCCCATCTCGCCTTACTATTTGCCCCACAAACTCTTAACATTCTGGTAGTCCCGTAAATCTTCATTAGTCCTACAATCCTCAACATTCCAGGAACTACGTCAGCAAATCGGCCATACGGGGTTGGGGGGGTGGGGTGTAGGGGGGAGGAGGCCTGCTTTGCTGTACATTTACCGTTGTGACTACTGAATACGCACCATGTACAAGATGCTTTATGCAATACACATGGTTCAAGTTTTCGGAACATTCCGATTTCATGACGTCAAGTTATGGCGCAGTACCGATTTCTTTCACACCAATCGTTTCAAGACTTTTTCAAGACTGAACGGATAATTTGGCTAACAATTCTAAACCGATGTTACCTGCCTTTCCTCGATCACTTCATCGATCTGCACACCAACACCCTCTGCTATCAGTACTTTCGCTACTGATCAAATATATAGTGAGAAAAAAGGGCACGCACGCAATCCTATCATCATGACAAAAACTTCGCAAGCTCTTAGTGAAAAAAAAAAAAAGATGAGTAGGGCGAAAGAGAGCGTTAATTAACCAATAGCCATTGGAACCATCAAGGTTTGTGAACCAAACCAAGCGTTACGCCTATGTGGTGTCGATGGTCGTCTCCTAGGTGAACTCATAGCAGGTCTTTCTGTGGTTAGTCTGCTCATAAAACAACTAACCATCTCCGGGGGAACAATCAAACACACTAAGGGCCTGCCAGGACACTCGGTGATGGGGAGAATCCGGAAATGAGAAAGAAGCGCTATAAATAAATAAGCAACAGCAATAATAATAATAATAACAGTCATAAGAATAACAATAATAACAAAAACAATAACAACAGAATTTGATCGATAGATCATGATGATAATAACAGGTAGATAGGTAGGTAGGTAAGTAGGTAGGTAGGTAGTAGGTAGGTAGGTAGGTAGGTAGGTAGGTAGGTAGGTAGGTAAGTAGGTAGTAGGTAGGTAGGTAGGTAGTAGTAGGTAGTAGGTAAGTAGGTAGGTAGGTAGGTAAATAGGAAGACGGAAAGTGAAACCTTAAGATGTCCTTTCATGAACCCGATTTCACAGAGAAGTGTTCTTTTCATTAAAAGCTGAAATACTTAAATCTAAAAGCGCTGTACCCTCCGTTTACATTCTGGGAGATTCTTTTTTTTTTTCTGCAACAAAACTGACTTTGGCCTCTGACTTGTGCGAGAAGAGGGTATGAAAGGACCCCCCCCCCCCCCCCCCCCCCAATAGTTGAGCCAATATTTGACAAAACCCAACAGGAAGCAAGGGAGGTCACAATGTGCCTACACTTTGAATGGGTCATCTCTACTGTTTCACAGATGTGCAGTCTCTTGACAGAATGCCCCTGTCCAAGCTGTTCTTAAACGCCATATATCCGGATGTAATGGGAACCCATACGCGCGGATATCGATTTGTGATCAGTGACGTGCAGGAACACCAGTGTGATCCGTGTGGGTGAACAAGACGATGATGAGCGACAGGAACCGTCTGTGTGTGTGTGTGTGTGTGTGTGTGTGTGTGTGTGTGTGGGGAGAGTGTGTGTGTGTGTCACAGGGGGGGGGGGGGGGGGGGGGGGGGGGGGGGGGAGGGAGGGGAGAAGAATATGCGCTATCATTCCGCTAGTTTCGTTCTGGCTTATGGGATGTTAGGTTTTTAGATCAGCAAAATGTGTCGGGGGTGGGTGGGGGGGGGGGGGTGGGGGGGGGGGGGGGGGAGAGAATAAATCTGAGTGAAGCTGGGGGTACGAGGGGCGTCTAGAAAGGAAGGGGTTTGGTGTGTGTTGGACTGGGGAGGATTACCTTTCTAACCCTCTTCTGGTCCGCTAGACATTTCATTCGGACAGTTGGAGAGTATTCGTGTGTGTGTGTGTGTGCGTGTGTGTGTGTGTGTGTGTGTGTGTGTGTGTGTGTGTGTGTGTGTGTGCGCGCGCGCGCGCGCGCGCGCGCGCGTTTTTTATTTTTTCTATTTCCTTGATTAAAATACACTGAATACAATCACTATTGTTAAATCAACGCTTGCCATTTTCAGCCATTAAATGAAGGGACAGAAAGGAAATACCGCAAGCAAGAGTTTGTGGCGATATCCTCATACTCCCTCCCGACCTGAATACATTTCTTCCACCGAGGCAGATCCTGTGAAAGTCAACTGCTGGGGATTGTAGATGAGAGCTGTCCTACAATATGGGAAAGGGGAAACAGTCCGACGTCTTAGTGATGGATTTCTCAAAAGCCTTTGACAAAGTCTGCCACTCCCTCCTAATCCACTAGCTCCGACACTACGGGATCACCGGCCTGGTTCACGAATGGATTAAGAACTTCCTGGCAAACCGACAGCAGGCGATGGTTGTTGATGGAGCTTCTTCAAAGGCTGTCCCAGTAGAGTCAGGAGTCTCCCAGGGATCAGTCCTGGGCCCAGCCCTTTTTCTACTCTACATAATCGACCCTCCCACAACAACTCTCATCAACAACACGGCTTTTTGCAGATGACACTCTCTGCCACAGAACTGTAGCTTCCCCACAGGACCAAAGGAAGCTACAACAGGACCTGGACCACATGGCAGTCTGGGAAACAAAATGGAAAATGTCTTTCCACCCAGACAAGTGTCAGGTCCTCCATGTCTCCAGGAAGAAAAAAACACTGACTGAACCAACGTCAACACCAACGTGTTTTTTGAAATAAACTCGACACGTTTTGAAATAATTATTTCAAATCGCATCGTTATTTCAAAACACACACCACGCGTCTTGAAATAAACTCAACACGTTTTGAAATAATTGTTTCAAATCGCGTCAGTGGTATTTTGTCCGGTATCTCTTTGTCCTGAATAATACTGCACAAAGACGTTTTTTGTCAAGTGGATTTTTGTCCTTCATGGGTGTTTTTTGTTTGTGTGTAGGGGCTTTTGTCCTGTATGGTAGTGTTTTGTCCAGTGGGTTTCGTCCTGAATGGGTGTGCATAAAGACTTGTTTTGTCCAGTGGTTTTTTTTTTTTTCGTCCTTTGAGGGTGGTCTTTAGTCTAGTGGGCTTTTCTCCTGCGTAGTCTGTGTTTTGTCCAGTAGGTTTTTCTCTCCTCATAAGTGGTATTTTGTCCAGTGGTGTTTTGTCCTGCATGGTAGTGTTTTTGTCCAGTGGGGTTTTGTCCTGAATGAATTTATTTCAAATTGCGGTTTTTTATTTCAAAACGTGTCGACACACACCAACGCGTTTTGAAATAAACTCGATACGTTTTGAAATAATTATTTGAAATAATTATTTCAAATCGCGTCGTTATTTCAACACGTGTCGACACAAACCAACGCGTTTTGAATAAACTCGACACTTTTTTGAAATAATTATTTCAAATCGCGTCATTATTTCAACACGTGTCGACACACACCAACACGTTTTGAAATGAACTCGACACGTTTTGAAATAATTATTTCAAATCGCGTCGTTATTTTCAACACGTGTCGACACACACCAACGCGTTTTGAAATAAACTCGACACGTTCTGAAATAATTATTTCAAATCGCGTCGTTATTTCAAAACGTGTCGACACATACCAACGCGTTTTGAAATAAACTCGACACGTTTTGAAATAATTATATCAAATCGCATCGTTATTTCAAAATGTGTGGGACACACACCAACGCGTTTTGAAATAAACGACACGTTTTGAAATAATTATTTCAAATCGTGTCAGTAGTGAATTGTGCGGTGTCTCTTCGTCCTTAATAATACTGCACAAAGACGTTTTTTGTCTAGTGGATTTTTATCCTTCATGGTGGTATTTTGTGTAGTGGGCTTTTGTCCTGCATGGGTATAGTGTTTTGTCCAGTGGGTTTCGTCCTGAATGGGTGTGTGCACCAAGATTTGTTTTGTCCAGTGGTTTTTTTTTGTCCTTTGAAGGTAGTCTTTTGTCTAGTGGGCTTTTGTTCTGTGTGTGTTGTGTTTTGTCCAGTAGTTTGTTTGTCCTCATAGGTGGTATTTTGTCAAGTGGAATTTTGTTCTGCATGGGTAGTGATTTGTCCAGTGGGTTTTTGTCCTGAATGGTTGTACTCAAAGACTTGGTAAATGTATTTCAATTACGGTTTTGTTTCAAAACGTGTCGACACATACCAACGCGTTTTGATATAAACTCGATACGTTTTGAAACAATTATTTCAAATCGCGTCGTTATTTCAAAATGTGTCGCAACAGAGCGTTGCCCGTCTGGCTTACCGTAACTGTTATCACCAGCTGGGGCAGACACCATTCAATCAAAGAACAGTTAACAGCCGACAGCTAGCTAAGCGGCTCTTTTCAAGTAGACTACACTGCTTCACGACGACACACACAGACACACACACGCGCGCGCGCGCGCGCGCTCGCACGGACTCGCACACACACATACACACACACACACACACACAGAATCGGTCTCATTGACAATGTGTTGTACATGCATGCTCATGTGTGTGCGTGCGTGCGTTCGTGAGCGCGTGCGTCTGCAGAGAATGTGTGTGTGGGGGGGGGGGGGGGGGGGTAATGTGGTAATGTGTGTGAGTGAGCACATTCGTGTGCGTGGATGTGTGCGCGCGTATGGGCATGTGTGGGCATGTGTGTGTG
>JADBJO010003147.1:92333-104833 GCA_016801955.1 Conus betulinus | reverse complement strand
TTGTTTGTAGCTTTTTATTTTTGCTCCAGGGTTTTCTATTTTCTCTTAAGCAAAATTATGCTCATACACAGTTCTGTTTTTAATTATTCCATAGACAAAGAGCTGAAATTTACGTATATCACTCAATAATCCCAAACACACACACATTACCACACACACACACACACACACACACACACACACACACACACACACACACACACATGCGCACACACACATGTACGCTCACACATTCAACTAGTTGCAGATGGCAGATGGCACGATCACTAGACGTGACGGCACAGATCTTCACCATACGTATCCTGATCCATCCCTTGGTCGACGCTAGGGGAGGTAATAGTGGACACAAACTTAAAGAGTTGCTTCCCATCTTTTTAATGAAAATACGAAATGTCAACAGAGAGAGAGAGAGAGAGAGAGAGAGAGAGAGAGAGAGAGAGCGGTAAAGGTTGTTATAACTCGTGAACAGTCACGTGACTGAGCTCACGTTCAGTGGACATTTTCTAATAATATTGCTGAGCGAATCCTATATCCAGTCTTTCATCCGGATTCGAACCACAAATACGTGTCAAAATTTAACAGGTTCGTACTTTTCCAGTTGGAATCTTTGAAAAAAGGTCGTTTTGTTTTCTATGTTTACGTCATCTCGCTGACAGACAACTGTACAAACGGACAGATGTTGAAACATAAATTCATCTGCAAAAGTAACATCGACAGACTTGAAGTGTATAGAATTTTTTAAAAAATTAAAATCCAGTTTGATTTGAGCATGAGTACACAATATTTGATGTACAGTGAGAAGTTATCTTTGAAGATGCTTAGAAGACTTACAATAGAAAAAAAACAACAGAAATCATCAGGGTTTTGTCAAAAATGTCATCAGTCCTGAAGACGGTCTATGACCGAAACGTTGATGATCTGTGTTCTGTTTTTCTTTGTTATATATACATATACATATATATATATATATATATATATATATATATATATATATATATATATATATATATATAAAAGCTCAGTTTGATAAGATCCTTATACCATAAGACCATGTACGCTTGTGTTTTTCAAAATGTCATCGAGGGAACGTTAGGAAGTTTGGACTCTGTTACTGTTCAGCCATGCGCGGGGAAGTTGAGAGAAATTTCGGCCTCCTGTTTGGCACTTGTTCTGATCATTTTTCGTCTCAGATCGGATAGATGCGATTTCTTTTCGTGTTGAGTTGAATCTTCGCGTGGTTATCACTGATGTTGTTCACAAGGAACCATGGCATAAGTACGTATGGAACAGTGTTATTTTCATTGCATGTGCGCAGTGAGGTGTGTAAGAGCGCGCACGCGCGCTCGTGTGTGTGTGTGTGTGTGTGTGTGTGTGTTGTGTGTGTGTGTGTGTGTGTGTGTGTGTGTGTGTGCCTGCTTTTGTATATTCGTATGTGAGTTCTTGCGTCTGTGCACACGTGTGTGCTTACAAGCACTCTCTCTCTCTCTCTCTCTCTATCTCTATCTCTCTCTCTCTCTCTCTCTCTCTCTCTCTCTCTCTCTCTCTCTCTCTCTCTCTGTGTGTGTGTGTGTGTGCGTGGATGCGTTAGCAGGATAGCACTGTGGAGAAACTAGCAGGTAGGGAGAAAAAAAGAACACCCAAAAAACGATACACCCACTGTACCTGTCATTGTCTACAATGGCACTTTGTCGTTCTATCTATGTACACTTGTACCTGTCACTGTCTACAGTGGCACTTTGTCGTTCTGTCTATGTACACTTGTACCTGTCACTGTCTACAATGGCACTTTGTCGTTCTATCTATGTACACTTGTACCTGTCACTGTCTACAATGGCACTTTGTCGTTCTATCTATGTACACTTGTACCTGTCACTGTCTGCAATGGCACTTTGTCGTTCTGTCTATGTACACTTGTACCTGTCACTGTCTACAATGGCACTTTGTCGTTCTATCTATGTACACTTGTACCTGTCACTGTCTACAATGGCACTTTGTCGTTCTATCTATGTACACTTGTACCTGTCACTGTCTACAATGGCACTTTGTCGTTCTGTCTATGTACACTTGTACCTGTCACTGTCTGCAATGGCACTTTGTCGTTCTGTCTATGTACACTTGTACCTGTCACTGTCTGCAATGGCACTTTGTCTTTCTGTCTATGTACACTTGTACCTGTCACTGTCTACAATGGCACTTTGTCGTTCTGTCTATGTACATTTCTACCTGTCACTGTCTACAATGGCACTTTCTTCTTTCTGTCTATGTACACCTGTACCTGTCACTGTCTGCAATGCCTATTTGTCTTTCTATCTATATACATCCACTGTTAACCTGTCATTGTCTACAATGGCAATTTGTCGTTCTATCTATATACACCTGTACCTGTCACTGTCTGCAATGCCAATTTGTCTTTCTATCTATATACACCTGTACCTGTCACTTTCTGCAATGGCAATCTGTTGTTCTCTCTATATACACCTATTGTTACCTGTGCTGTCACTGTCTGGAATGGCAATTTGTCGGTCTATCTATATACACCCACTGTAACTGTCACTGTCTGCAGTGCCAATTTGTCGTTCTATCTATCGTCTAATAGGCAAGGGATCAATGTCCGAATGTCACGTACGGACTAAAAAAAAAAGTGATGATTTGATTCTTCCCAGAACTACTCTTAGTCTGAATGCAGTCCCTTTCTTTGACATCATCTTGTCTGGATTATCAATACATCAACAGGACTACATTTGTTTGCAGGGAAGATGAGTCAGGAAGGTTTATTTGTTAACTTTGTGACTAAAACTCCATGGACTGTGAAAGTCTTCGTCATTCCAGTTAACGAAGTTCTCTTTGTGTGACATGAGTAGTTTCTAGTTTCAAAAAAGAAAAAAAGAAAAAAAAAAAAAAAAAAAAAAAAAAAGAAAAAGAATATAGTATCTATAGGAAAATTTTAAAAAGATAACTTGCGAGAGTGACTTGGTGGTATTCGCATTCCAGTGAGAGTTGTTTGATTTTCCTTCTTTGGTTCTGTGAAAGCCAGAGAAGTGTGAGTGTGCGTGCGTGCGTGGCGTGCGTGCGTGCGTGCGTGCGAGCGAGCGAGCGAGCGAGCGAGCGAGCGAGAGAGAGAGAGAGAGAGACACACACAGAGAGACAGAGACAGAGAGAGACAGAGAGTATGTAAGCAAAGCAGTCCTTGGGAAAGCACGCAGCCAAGGAACGAAAGCAACAAAAACAAACTAGCTGATCAGCCAAGTGAATACCCACTGTACCTGGCCCTGTTCTCTGGACTGATAGTTTCCTGTTGTCCCTGTTCTCTGGAATGATAGTTTCCTGTTGTTCCTGTTCTCTGGAATGATAGTTTCCTGTTGTCCCTGTTCTCTGGAATGATAGTTTCCTGTTGTCTTTGTCCTCTGGAATGATAGTTTCCTGTTGTCCCTGTCCTCTGGAATGAATGATAGATTTCTGTTGTCCCTGTCCTCTGGAATGATAGTTTCCTGTTGTCCCTTGTTCTCTGGAATGATAGTTTCCTGTTGTCTCTGTTCTCTGGAATGATAGTTTCCTGTTGTCTCTGTTCTCTGGAATGATAGTTTCCTGTTGTCCCTGTTCTCTGGAATGATAGTTTCCTGTTGTCTCTGTCCTCTGGAATGATAGTTTCCTGTTGTCCCTGTTCTCTGGAATGATAGTCTCCGGTTGTCCCTGTCCTCTGGAATGATAGTTTTCCCTGTTGTCTTTGTCCTCTGGAATGATAGTTTCCTGTTGTCTCTGTTCTCTGGAATGATAGTTTCCTGTTGTCCCTGTTCTGTGGAATGATAGTTTCCTGTTGTCTCGGGCGGGTTGCAGACGAATATGTCAACGTCACCCGCTGACAGAAAAGAAAGTAAGCGATAATTTAATTCATTCCTGAACTTCGATCAGTCTGAGAGCAGTCCCTCTTTTCTGCCACCACCGTGTCTGGACTATTGATACATCTACAGTCTCCGTTTCTTTGCCTAGAAGATAGTATAGTGAGGTCTGTTTTGAAACTGGTGACTAAGAATCTATTGACTCAGAGAAAGTGTCATTGCTACTAAAACAAGCTTCCCCCCCCCCCCCCCCCCTTTTTTTTTTGTTTTTGGAGGGGGGTGCTTTTATTTCTTTTATGTTCATTTATTCATTTATTTATTTATTTTTAGATAACGACAATCGCACTTGAAAGCTGTGAAAATCTGAGAGAAAAAAAAGGACACAGATATCGAGAAAACGACTAGGTGATATTTATCTTGCGTGTGAGTTGCTTGTTTTGTATTACCATTTTCCTTTATGTCAAGGTATGGCTTTTTTCTCTCCAAGCTGCTATGTTTTCTTTGGTACTGTTCTACTGACGCACGGTATTGATTTTCTTTATTCTAATAACTAAGAGCTGAAATAATCGTATATCACTTACATACGCGCGCGCGCGCGCGCGCGCGAGCGAGTGTGTGTGTATGTGTGTGTGTGTGTGTGTGTGTGTGTGTGTGTGTGTGTGTGTGTGTGTGCATGTGTGTGCATGTGTGCATGCGCACACACACACACACACGCACACACAACATCCATGCTTGCAAAGTATTTTTTGATTCGAGTCACTCAATAGGTGCAATGCACGACTGTGTGTTGGCAGAATTGTAGGCCTACTGTACAAAACACACAACAACAGAGAGAGAGAGAGAGAGAGAGAGAGAGAGAGAGAGAGAGAGAGAGAGAGAGAGAGAGAGAGAGAGAGGTCTCTCGGTAAAAGAGATAAAAAAAAAAGGAACATCAAAAAAAACTCTCTCTCTGCAATCACCCAGTCGCCTCTCAACCTTTCTACTTTCATTTGCTATAATACACGTTTTGTTTGAAATGCCTCGAGTTATGACTATCCACGTTCATCAAGAGAACCTACTCTACTTCAATGACGAAGAGGTTCACACCCCATACAGTTTTTTTTTTTTTTTTTTTTTTTTTTTTTAGTCACTGACTTCAAAGTCAACTTTCCTGACTCCTCCTCCATGCATGCAGAAACGAAATAGTCCTGTCGTTGCATCACTGGTGCCAGACAAGGTGATGTCAAAGAAGGGGACTGCTTTCAGACTGAGAATAGCCCCTGGAAGACATCAAATCATCACTGTGTCCGCCGGTGACACTGGGACATCGATTTCTCGTTTGCCAATCACTAGATGGAACGACACATCGTCATTCCAGACGGTGACAGGCATAGCGGGTGTTTTTGGGCGTATTCTTCTTCCTCGCTGACTTGCTCTTTCCTCACGTACGCTGTAGAAAAAAAAATAAAAAAAGAAAGAAATCGGTCGATAACAACGACGTGTGTATGACTCTTACGTGTACGACCATCTTCATACAAGCCTTTCCTTGTCTTACTTAGCCTGCCGAAAAGCAGTCACTGTGTCAGCGTCATGCATGGACAAAACGTGTGTGTGTGTGTGTGTGTGTGTGTGTGTGTGTGTGTGTGTGTGTGTGTGTGTGTAAGCGTATGTACGTGCGTGAGTGCGCGCGCGCGCGCGCGCGCGCGTGTGTGTGTGTGTGTGTGTGTGTGTGTGTGTGTGTGTGTGTGTGTGTGTGTGTGTGTGTGTGTGCGTGTGTGTGTCTCTGACTGTGCGCACGCACATGCTTGTAGACACCTGCTGGCACACATGCGAGTGATAGGGCTATTTTCTGTGTTCTTAGTTCCATGATTTATCCAAAACCTGACACAGTGTGCGTAAGCAGAACAGCGCTGAGGAAAAAAAAAAAAAAGCAGCCGAAGAAGTAAAAGAAAAAACAGCAACAGCTGACCAAGTAAACAACAAACCAACCAGCCAACCAACCAGCCAGCCCAACCAACCAACCAACCAACCAGCCAAACGCTCAGCGCACAAGTCACCGTTGTCTGGAACGGCAACGTGGTGTTCCTACTATTTCGGTAGCCAAAGAATCAATGACTCACTGTCACCAGCAGGTAAAAAGTGTTGCTGATGCCTCCGGAATTACCCTCAGTCTGACAGCAGTCCCCTCCATAGACATCAACATGTCTGAACTGTTAATATATCTGCTGGTGACTTTTCGTCGTATACGAAACACGAGACAGGAAAGTTCGTTCTAAAAGTTGACTGGAAAATCCGTAGACTGAATCTCTTCATTATTATTCCAGTTGTACAGGTTCTTTGAAACCTTGGTTTATGAAACCGAGTGGTCCTCAGTTTAATATATATATATATATATATATATATATATATATATATATATATATATATATATATATTGATGAACAATAAGTCGTCCACACTACCCACAGAGTTCATTTTTCTCCTGCAACAACATGTTGCCGCCAACATTTCTTGTAGAACTGCCACTCCTAGAGGACTATGCTCATGCCCTCTGCCTACCAGCTCTTGTTGACGACTGTCCTGGATCCTACGTATGTGAGGAGAAGTGTGTGTTGTGTCAGGTCCACCTTGTGGAATCCAATTCGTTTACATCGTCCAGAACGGGAGAGTTGTTCAGGCTCCGCAACAGAATGACATGCGAAACAAGCAATGTCATCTACCTGCTGTTCTGTGACATGTGCAGTGATGCACAATATGTTGGAGAGACAAAGAACAGTCTCAAAACAAGGTTTTACCAACACAGATCAAACCTAAATAGAACACGGGCACATGCATCACATCACACTTCAACAGGCCACAACATTCACTCTCCAACATAAAATGTCTACCAATAGAGAAAGTGCACTCTGACACAAAACAAAAACGACTGCAGCGGGAGGCATTCTGGATTAGTAAATTGCAGACACTACATCCACTGGGTTTGAACAGTCACACGTCGCCAGCAACTATTTTTTATGGAGTCAGAGTACTTGTCCTGTAACAACATGTTTTCATCATCATTTTGTTGAAGATCCTGACTATTTCTCCTGTACCAACATCTTTTCACCATCGACTTGTTGCAGAGCCTAAACACGCGTTTGCTAAAACAGGTTTTCACCAGTATTTGTCGCGGAACCTGAAAACGTCTCTTGTAACATGTTTTCGCCATCATTTGTTCTGGAGCCCGAATACTTTTCCTGTTACAACATGTTGTCGCCAACATTTCTTGTGGAGCCTGAATATTTCTCCTGTAACAACATGTTCTCACCATCATTGTAGTGGAGTCCGAATAATTCTTCCATAACAATATGTTTTCGCCCATCATTTTGTTGTGGAGCCCAAACACTTCTCCTGTAACAGTATGTTTTCACTATCATTTTGTTGCGGAGCCAGAATATTTCTTCTGTAACAACATGTTTTCACCATCATTTTGTCGTGGAACGTGAATACTTCTCCTGTAACAAAATGTCTTTGCCATCATTTTGTTGTGGAGCCTGAATACTTTTCCTGTAACAACATGTCTTCACCATCATGTTGTTGTGGAACCCGGATACTTCTGTAACAACATGTTTTGCCACCACTTGCTGTGGATTCTGAACACTCCTCCTGTAACAACATGTTTTCTCCCATCATTTGTGGTGGAGCCTAGATACTTGTCATGTGTAAGAACACGTTTTCGCTGTCGTTTGTTGTGGATTCTGAATATTTCTCCTGTAACAACATGTTTTCGCCATCAATTGTTGTGGATCGTGGATACTTCTCCTGTAACAACATGTTTTCTCCGTCATTTTGCAGCAGCAGAGCCTGAATACTTCTCTGAAACAAAATGTTTTCACCGTCATTTTGTTGTGGAGGCCGAATACTTCTTCTGTAACATCATTTGGCCATCATTTTGTCATGAAGCCTGATTACTGCTCCTGTAACAACATGCTTCACCATCATTTTGTAGCGGAACCTGAGTGCTTCTCCTGTCCTGGACGACCTGATGGACGTGTTTGTAAACCATCTCCCCCCCCCCCTTTTCTTTTATCATTTTGTTCCTTGGGTGTAGGGAGTGGAGGTAGGGTTGGGGGTGGGGGCTATCTATCCTGAAAACAGACATATTATAAAGAGTATGATTGAACAAAACTGATATCTAAACTGACTGTAGATAACACATACGGTCTGGTCACTTCAATACTTAAAAGGGCACATAGCACAGGACAGCTTTTCACCACGATTCAGCTGATCCCGAACCGTATTTTAGTCGCCATCAGGGTAGGTAAGTACATGTATTTACTTAAAGAGTTACCACGTGCGAGCGCGCGCGCGCGCGCGCGCGCGTGTGTGTGTGTGTGTGTGTGTGTGTGTGAAATTAAAAAAAAAGGAAATAACAAAAGATTGCTTTTTTTCTCACGTTTTGATATCCCATGGTATGTCGTAGACCTATATCTTAATAAACTCTTATCAATTCGTAAGCATTAACGTGACGGTGTTCATGTTCACTGGAAAGTTGATAATAACTTTGCGAAATGAATCCTTGATCCTATATGTTCCGGATGCGAACTACGAATAAATGAATGAAATAGAATAATAAGATAGAATAGATATATAAATGCAACAAAAGAAGATGGAAATAAGAACGGGTAATGTAGTGCCTTCTAGAACACCCCTCAGTCAGAAACAATTCCTCTTCTTCAACATCACCCTGTCTAGGCTATTGGCACATTATATCAACAGTCTACATTGGTATGCATAGAACAGGGGTTAGGAAAGTTTCTTTTGAAGTTTGAGACTAAAACTCCATAGACTGTGAAAGTTTTCGTCATTCGAGTTGAATAGATTCTTTTTAATGAAACGTGAATGTGACGGGTGACCGACGCTCCCCCTCCTTATTAAAATACGATTATCATACGCAGGGATGCAGTGCAGTGCGGGGGGGGCGGGGGGGGGGGGGGGGGGTATAGACAAGTATTTACGCTTTCACAACCAAAATGCGCTCTCGCAAAGGCGCACGCACACTGTGACTCACATCGGGCCCGCAGAAAGGTGACGGGAAACCAATAACATTTCACAGAAAATAATCAACTTTTATTTAACTTGACTCCGAGCCCCCACCCGTCACTACACAACACAATTATCTGCATCCTGCAAAAATGTAAACATCACACAGATAATCTCATAATCGCATCTCCTTTCCTTCAATTACTCCTAATTAACCAGGAAAGACACTATTCCACTATTCTGGTTGTCCACTTATAAACTTAAGGACAAATGAGACGTTCGTAACTTGCCAGCATTCCTTTGTTGACAAGCCAGTTTCTCTCATCCCACTATGCGACTACGAGCGCTGAAGCTGCCACACTGTTGTGTCCTCCCGATTGGCCAAATCCCAGTTGGGGGACACTGGCAACGTAGCTTGAGTCGCACCCTCACACCCGAGTCTCCCGGACTCCACCGCGCTTCGCCCTCTCCACGGAAAGGGCTCCTGTCGGCCTCTCCCACAGGTCTTCTCTGGCTGCAAACACCCCACCGTTGTCTGGCAGCTCCCTGTCTAGGCTCCAACAGGCTGACACATCTTGCTGTCGACCGTCCCCACACGGGAGACACTTCTTCTCGTCGTCGGCTCCGAGGCTACAGCAACCTCCACTGTCTTACGTCCCACCCAGGAGACAATTCTCTACTGTCGTCAGCTTTGAGGCGACAGCAACCCCTGCTTCTCACTGTATTTACTTGAGCCCCCGTCAAGACGGGATGAAGCCATTTTCCCTTAAGTGAGTCACACATTTCCTGGTTTTCCAAGCACCTTATATCCCTTCTCAAACAAGAGAGAACCTGAGATAAAACTGGTTCAACCAATGGAATCACTGGCACACACACACACACACACACACACACACACACACACACACACATCACACACGGTTTCCACCAATAACTCCCCGAGTTATTTTTTTATACCACCAATGGAATCACTAGTCAACTACACACACACACACACACGCACACCACAGCTGCAAGCACCAACAAAGAGTTGGGTACCCCAGTGGTTAATGCATAACCTCCAATCAACCTCATGTTCGATTCCCCGCAGCTACCCATTGTACTAACAGCCTGGACTTCTCCACCAGCCAGGACTGATGCTTCAAGTATTTACTACACTCTATAGACAACAGGGTGCAAATCACTCAACAGGCCGAAGCCCTCCATTCATTCCTCAGGACAAGAATGACTGAATGGTCACACTGTACTCTGCCTGCAGGCTGACTGTCACCGAACCGTGACGGTCACCTGACACGATCGCCTTCCCTCAGGTCACTGGAACCCCCAGTGAATAGCCAGTGGTCGTGGTGGACATTCTCCTCCACCCAGGACCGACAGGTCGGCATGTACTTGTGACTATCCCTCGGACACGCTTCACAGTAACTCTCCCTCCTTCAGTATACGACTTGGGGTAGTCCCCTCTGGTGATGCCTGAGTTCTCACACTTGAACAACCCAAAGAACTTGCTCTCAACAACAGCAAAACTACCCTTAATTTGCCTAAATGCTCAAGAACAGTCGGCCGACTCATGAGAGTGAATAATCCTAATCTAAAGCACGTTTATTTCAAATTGTATAGGAAATAATGACTGAAGAAAGGTTGAAGGATGGCTGGTTGCTGCTATAACTGAAGAAAGGTTGAAGGATGACTGGTTGCTGCTATAACTGAAGAAAGGTTGAAGGATGACTGGTTGCTATTTGCTTTTTAGTGGGAACTGTTCGATTATGCTATCTTCTTTTCTTTATTTTTTTGTTTTGTTTTGTTTTGTTTTTCTGTTCCAGTCTTTGAACAGTGTCGGTGTTGTTTTTTCATACTGTTAATCCTGGTTGCTATTTTCTTTTCAGTACAAATCTGCTTACGGCACAGCATCGGTCTTGACAGTTTTAGTAACTACAACTAAAAACACAGCGTGCAAGTGTGAGGGCGTGCGGGCGGATGTGTGTGTGTGTGTGTGTGTGTGTGTGTGTGTGTGTGTGTGTGTAAGCGTATGCACGTGCGTGCGTGCGCGCGCGCGTGCGCGTGTGTGTATGTGTGTGTGTGTGTGTGTGTGTGTGTGTGTGTGTGTGTGTGTGTGTGCGTGCGTGCGTGCGTGCGTGTGTGTGTGTGTGTGTGTGTGTGTGTGTGTGTGTGTGTGTGTGTGTGTGTGTGTGTGTGTGTGTGTGTGTGTGTGTGTGTGTTTTCACGTGCACCGTGTGTATGTGTGTGTTTGTGGGGTGGAGATGTATTGGTGTGTGTGTGTGTGTGTGTGTGTGTGTGTGTGTGTGTGTGTGTGTGTGTGTGTGTGTGTGTGTGTGTGTGTTGCACATGCACCATGTGTATGTGTGTGTTTGTGGGATGGGGGGGTGTGTGTGTGTGTGTGTGTGTGTGTGTGTGTGTGTGTGTGTGTGTGTGTGTGTGTGTGTGTGTGTGTGTGTGTGTGTGTGTGTGTGTGTGTGTGTGTGTGTGTGTGTGTGTGTGTGTGTGTGTGTGTGTGCGTGCGTGCTTGCGCGCGCGCACGCGCATCCGCTCGTACAAATATGCTATCGTGCGTATGGTGTATACATGAAAGTGATAGCCATGTTTTTTGCCTTTGTTCGTTACTCGATTGACCTAAAACCCTTAGAGCGCGTGAGCAGAACAGTGCTTATGTGAAAATAGCAGCCAGGGAAAAAACAGTAAAC
The DNA here is from genome assembly GCA_016801955.1 of Conus betulinus. Taxonomy (NCBI): domain Eukaryota; kingdom Metazoa; phylum Mollusca; class Gastropoda; order Neogastropoda; family Conidae; genus Conus; species Conus betulinus. The sequence goes on along the minus strand of JADBJO010003147.1, from coordinate 93,297 downwards.
AACAACAGCAACAACAACAAACAACAACAACAACAGCTAACCAAGCAAAAACTAACCATCCAACCACTCCCCCCCCCCCTACCCCCCACTGTACCTGTCACTGTTGTCTGGAATGGTAATTTGTCATTCCCACTGTTCACTGGCAGACACGGATCGATGTCTCGGTGCCACCCTGCTGCCTAACCAAGAAAAAAAAAAAAAAAAAAAAAAAAAAAAAAAAGAAGAAAAAAACGAAAGGAAAAAAAAATGCTTAATTCCTTCCAACTTCGCTGAGCCTGAAAATAGTCCCTTTATTGACATCACTATGTCTGGACTGATAATACATCAACAGTCTGCTCTGCTTTTTCCGTACAGAAAAAAAAAATGAGAGGTAAATATATTTTGAAATGTGTGACTCAGCATTCTGAGATTGTGCCATTCTTCGTCAGTCCAGGTTTACAGAATCTTTACACCTTTTATTTTTTTTTTTTTTTTTGTCGAAAGCACAATGATCCTGATTTTAAAGCTTGGAAATAATGTGTGCGCAAGGTAGAAGCGAGAGAGGTGCTGAGATATACTGCAGTATTTCTATCTTGCAGCGGGAGTTGCTTACAGATTGTTTGTGCAAGTTTGGTTTGTCTACAGTTATCTCTCCCTGCCTGCTTGTTTCTCTCCAGTATCGTTTTGCCTGCACACACACACACACACACACACACACACACACACACACACACACACACACGTATATATATATATATATATATATATATATATATATATATATATATATATATATATATGTTAAAATAGTAAGGTAAAAGGAAGTTTTTTAAAACTTCCTTTTACCATACTATTTTAACAGATGTTGCTACCCAAGGGGTTGAGCACTTTGAAAACTTTATTGGGCGTTTTAGTACTATTTTTGATATATATATATATATATATATATATATATATATATATATATATTACTACCTGTGACACG
>JADBJO010003147.1:84833-89833 GCA_016801955.1 Conus betulinus | reverse complement strand
TTTTTTTTTTGCCGATGCATGTGTGTACATTTCTTGGCCGGGGGTGGGGGGGGGGGGGTGGGGGGGGGGGGTGTCTTCTCTCCTTTAGCTCTCTGTGATAGGTGATATTCTTGACAGAGTTACTGCGTTTCAAGCCGTCTGATCTGGTTTTACAGAGGATTTTTCTGTCCTTACCCGCCTGTGAATTTCGAAGCTGTCTTTGCAGAGGAGACGCGGAACGTCGTGCCACACTGACCAATACCTGCATGATTCGTTCGTCGTCGTCGTCGTCGTCGTCGTCTTCTCCCTTTTTTTTTTTTTCATTTGTGTGTTGGTGTTATTATCATTATTTTTTTTTTTAGCCTGTCAAAGTGACATGAGAATGACAACCCTCGTCGTAAAAACTGGTGACGGATTGCGGTGTATTTTCAGACTGGAACAAAGCCGTAGAGCTGTCAACCAACGATTGACGGAGTGAAGTGACGACACCTTCTCTCAAATCGGACTCCCTTTCTGCCCTTTCAAAGGAACTGTCTTCCTTCTACCTTTCTCTGCTGCTTCCCCCCCCCCCTCCCCCTCCCCACCCCCACCCCCCTACACCTCCCCGTCTACAACCCACCCCCTAACTTCAACCCCCCCCACACTCCCAACCCCCCACCCCCCTACCCCCCCACATACATCCACTCTCTCCCCCATCTGCGCCCCCCCCCCCCCCCCCCCCCCCCCCCCCCCCCCCCTAAGCACGCATGTTTTGACTGTAAGCCTGTCCGCTCGCCCTAAGTCGCTCGCTCGTGTTGAAGTGCATGGGGCACCTGTTTTTTTTTTTTTTTTTTTTTTTTTTTTTTTTTTTTTTTTTTTTGGGGGGGGGGGGGGGGTAGTAGTGTGGGAGTGCATTTCTTGTTAGCTGGCATCGGCCTGCTGAGAGTGCGACGAGAGAATTAACGATACTAACGGTGGAAAGTGTGTGTGATCGTGGAACCCTGGGCTCCCTCCCCCAACTGGAGGCGGTCTAGCTGTCTGCTTGCTGTGGTGAGCTGGGTGCAGCGAAGTCGCTGTGACGTTTCGTCCATTCATTCGATGTTGCTTCGTTCGCTCATTCATTCTCATTCACGGATATGCGGACATCGACGTCGAATGTGATGAGCCTTTGTGTGGCTTGTTAGCTGAGGTGAGTGATCTGGTTTTCGTCGGTTGAGCTGGAAGGATGAATAGATAGAATTCGCGAAAAAGTGAATGTGAATGCTTTTTTTTTTTTTTTTTCTATTTCTCTCCTACGCAGATTTTACCCTATTTGAACGCTTTGTTTTCCTCCCACGCGTACTTGACCCCCTTACAGTGTTAAGTGTCGGTGACATTCTCGTTCACACCGTTCAACGCAAGATCGGCTTGTGTCGTTGCCTGGCATCGCTGTGGGTTTGATGTGTTTATATCAACAGGTAAAAAACAATGTAGTGCGACCTTATTCTCTCACCTTCAGATTGACCCCCCTCCCTCTTCCCCTCATCTTCTGTTTTTCTCTCTCTCCTTCATTTCCTTCAACCAGTATGGTGGTGGTGGTGGGGGGGGGGGGGGGGGGGGGGGGGGGGGGGGTGTTGCGTAGACATGTTTTTGAACAGCGGAAAATATGATCATCTCGACAAGGGATCGATGGTAAATTGTACTCAAGAGCATACGTACATAGCCTGGTAATCACATAGTTGTCATTCCATATCGTTAGGCAGCGTGATGTATGTGATGTGATGTATTGTTACTGTGACGTAGCACAAAAGGAACCTATCAGATTACTGCGCTTCAGTCATCCTGATCCAACGATCGAACCCAGGACCGACCGACGGACAAAGTAAAACAACAGCACAGCACAGTCCGAATAACTCTCTGAAGAAGAAGAAGAAGAAGAAAGAAGAAAAGAAGACGAAGAAGAAAGAAGAAGACGAAGAAGAAGAAGAAAGAAGAAGAAGAAGAAGAAGAAGAAGAAGAAGAAGAAGAAGAAGAAAGAAAGAAGAAGAAGAAAAGAAGAAGAAGAAAGAAGAAGAAGAAGAAGAAGAAGAAGAAGAAGAAAGAAGAAGAAAAGACAGAGATCCAACCAGCTCCCAAAAAGGTCCTTGCCGTCGATATCTGGAGCGACAGAAATCCAATTCCGGCCGATGCGCTGATCAAGTTTTTATTCCTTTGGGAGACAAGAACGAGAGGGTGGACAACACTGCCGCGCTGTATCGCCAGCGTCAATGACCTTAGCAAAAAAAAGCAGGAAGTCTAACAGCAACAACAAAGCAGACAAAACAGCACACAGACACTCAGACACACAGACACACACACACGCACACACACACGCGCGCACACACACACACACACACACACACACACACACACACACATTCATGAAATATCAACAGCAGTCGCAGTTACAACAAGTCAAAAGGCTGCAGGGAGTGTAACAATGATGGGAACAACAGGACAGAAGGCAAGGACTGTGTTACACTCAGAAGAGCACCAGGGCAACAGGGAAGTGACGGTAATCCCAGTAACAGGATACAGGACACAATGTGTGTAACATCAAGAGTAACAAGATGGGACAACAACAGTGTAACAGTTACGACAACAACAGGACAAAGGACAGAAATAGTGTAGCAATACGTTGAACAACAGGACATTGGAAAACCAAGGTTTTAGGACAACAACACACGCCACACGACACAGGTCATTGCAGTAGAGACAACAATACGGCATAATGAAAACGAATGTGTAGCAGTAAAAGACGAGAAACACGGACATTATGATAAAGGGTGTAACAGTAATGACAACAATGCGACACATGACGGAAAGACATTAACCGTAACAGCCGCGCGAGGACATTTGACAAAGGGAGCAACGGGACAAAAGACAAGGATGTGACCAAAAAAGGGACAATAATAGAACAGAGGACAACAGGACAGAGGACAAGAAGAGTGACACCAAACAAACAAACAAACAACGACAGGACAACAGAGGTGCAAAAGCAATTACAACCAGAAGAGAGAGGGACATCAAGGAGGTAACAGAAAGAACAAAACCTGGACACGGTACAAGAGTGTAGCCATCAGGACAATGCCAGACACAGGGCAAGGACAAGAACTGGACACCGGACAAAGGTGTGAAAATGGAAACATTTACTGGACTGGACACAGGGGAAAAAAAGCGCAACAACAAGGACCGGAACCAGACACCGGACACAGAGCACTTAACAATAAGGACACGAACAGATTACAGGGCAAAACGTGTAACTTTAAGGACAAGAACAGGACAGAGGACAAAAGTGTAAGAACGAGGACACCAACCGGACAAAGTAAAAACTTGACAGTAAGGACAAGAACAGATTACAGGACAAAAGTGTAACGACGAGGGACACCAACCGGACAAAGTAAAAACTTGACAGTAAGGACAAGAACAGATTACGGGACAAAAGTGTAACTAGAAGAATAAGAAACTGGCACAGGACAAAGGTTGAACACGAGGGACCAGAACAGAACACAAAAGTGTAATGATAAGGACAAGAACACGACACAGGACAAAAAGTCACAGAGACCAGAATAGGACAGGCCAAAAAAATGTAACAATGAGGGCGAGAGCAGGGTATGGGACAAGAGTGTAAAAGGGAAGACAAGAACCGGGCACAGGACAGACGTGCAACAATGAAAACAAGAACAGGACACCAGACAAAAGTAACAGTAAGGACAAGAACAGGTCAGAAAACAACAGTGTAACAAAAAGATCAAGAACAGGGAAGAGGACAGTGCTGTAACAGGTAAGAGTAACGGCAGAATACAGGTGCAATGACGTGACAATGACAGGACACACCATAACAATGGTGTAAGCGTAAGGGCAACGTCAAGAAAAAGGGTAAGAAAGATACCATCAAAGTCAACAACAGAACAAAGGACAATAGTCTTGCAGTAGATGCAGTAATCCAACAGAGGATCACCGTTTATGAGGGCAATAACCGTACAACAGACAACAAAGATGTAACAATACAGACAGGAATAAGACGTCTTACAGAAAAAAATGGATGACAGGCTAGCAACGTTAAACTCGTTCTGTTTTTCTCTTTACCAGAAACCCGTGTTTGGCATCAACACAAAATCCGCCTTTTTCCCCCCTGTAACAAAGCGAAAGATGTCGCAACCTGCTGAAACCGGATCAAGACGCTCACGGTAGAAAAACACGCCACCGCCACCACACTTCCCCCCCCCCCCCCCCCCCCCCCCCCCCCCCCCCCCAGTTCCGCGATGATTGGCCGCAAAATAGAATCTGTTTGTTAAGGCAGCAACACTGCAAACAAGTCTGTGACTACTCAACGAGAAATCAGACAATTACGTCAATACAAAGGTGTATGAGAGAGGTAAAAAGCGTTTGAAATCATCCCATTTCCCGTGTACTTGCGATCTGTGGTGGAAGGCGTGTTTCTCGTTTTCTAAAGTGGGGGTAGGTCACCACGGTTTCATGAAAAGTCTACAGACGTGTTACAGAATGGATTTTTTTTATAACCCCCGTATTAAAGTATTCAAGCATTCCATGCATAAACAGGCAGTTTCTCGAGGTTTGGTAGAATCACTGTGAATGTATTTTATCTGTGACAACAAGGTGATGAAAATACGTCAGCGACGTGAAACAACGCGCATCACTAGGAACAGCAGCAGGGGCATCAACAACAAAAAACAGCAGCAGCAGCAGTCGCGACACTGCCACCAACAAACATGCCAAGAACTACGGTGAACGGTGATATTTAGTGACGCCATCACAAAGGACATCAACAACAGCGAGAAACGGTGATCGCATTTAAATGCACAGCACTGGATCCATGTCCAGAACATTTAGCAGCAGCAAGAACGAGGATACCAGCATCAGTCTACAGATTCTCTGGATCTTTACCAAGATGAACACAACGATGACAACAACATCAACGCAGCGCAAGCCGGTTCAGTATAGCCGTCTCTGTCACCAGTAGCTACAACTCAAAACTGCTTTTTCCATTAGTCCTCGCGGTC
>JADBJO010003147.1:64833-72333 GCA_016801955.1 Conus betulinus | reverse complement strand
TATATTGGAACATGTGAATGTAAAGAAAGTAAACAACCAGATAAATGTGCGGCATTTCAATCCTGTAAATTTGCTTGCTGAGTTGTGTGTGTGTGTGTGTGTGTGTGTGTGTGTGTGTGTGTGTGTGTGTGTGTGTGTGTGTGTGTGTGTGTGTGTGTGTGTGTGTGTGTGCGTGAGTGAGTGTGTGTGTGTGTGTGTGTGTGTGTGTGTGTGTGTGTGTGTGTGTGTGTGTGTGTGTGTGTGTGTGTGTGTGCGCGTTGAATGACGTAATGAACAAGACCCAAAACATATTTGCGAATATTTATCTTTATCTTTTTTCTCTGTCTGTGTTTATATCCATCCATTCGACCATGCATGTATGTATGTATATGTATGTATGTATGTATGTATGTATTGTATGTATGTATGTATGTTTGCATGCATGCATGCATGTATGTATGTATGTATGTATGTATGCATGTATGTATGTATGTATGTATGTATGCAAGCATGTATGTATGTATGTATGTATGTATGTATGTATGTATGTATGTATGTATGTGCATGCATGCATGCATGCATGCATGTATGTATGTATGCATGTATGTATGTATGCATGTATGCGCATGCACGCGCGCAGTATGTATGTGTGTATGTATGTATGTATGTATGTATGTATGTATGTGTGTCTGCATGTATGTATGTATGCATGTACGTACGTATGTTTATGCGCATATGCATGTATGATGTACGTACGTGTGTAAGCGCGCACATACGCGCGCGTGTGTGTTAGGTATGTGTGTATGTATGTTTTGTCTGTTTTGTTGTGTGTCTTCTACATGTATGTATGCACGCACGCAGACGCATGTGAATACGTTTGTATGTACGTGACGTACGTATGTACGTACGTACACGTACTGTACGTATGTACTGTATGTTTATATGTATGTATGTATGTATGTGTCTGTATGTCTGTATGTGTAACATGTAACATATGAATGCATGCATGCAGACATACGTGAATGTATGTATGTATGTGAGCTAATGTAAGTACTGTACTACTACTACTATACTGTCCTGTTCTGTTGTCTGTTCTGTTCTGTTCTGTACTGCCTTATATTGCATAGATTTACATTGTTTTTATTGCAATGTATTGCAATGTATTTGATTGCACAATCGCATGTACTTGTGTCGCATTGTATTTCATTGTATCGCTTTGCTGCGTACTGCACTGTATAATTTTGTCACAACGGATTTCTTTGTGTAAAAGAGGTTTGACTGTCCTAGCAAAAACCAATTCATGATACGGGGCTGTCCCATTTTCCCCAGATTATTTAGCATGGTCTTATTTATAGGTATAGTCTTATTTACGATTGCTCTGCATGAAATTGTGGCTGATGTCCAAATGAAAACCACCCCACCACAACACAGCGCCATCGATTTTTTTTTTTTTTGATGTGTAAAGTGTAGTCTTATTTACCTATCAAGGTGATTTTCTGCGAACTCTGCACCAGGGACATACGTCTTTGTAGCTTTAGGTTCATTTACATCTCTGGTTGTTATCCACTTTCTTTCTAGTGGCGTCGTGACAACACTTCTGTGAGCGGAACACGAAATGATACTGCAATTAAGCAAACATGTGGAAGACGCCAAGATAAGCACTGTTCCTCGTTGTCCCATACCATTCGCAATGTAGCGACTTCATCACAGCTCTCCGAGCTGACGTCATTCCAGCTTCTTGAAATGAGAGTTATTTTTCTTGTCTTCGTAACTAGGGCTTAAGAGTTCCTTCCCTTGTTGTTTTCGGAGGAGGAACTTTTTTTTTTTTTTTTTTTTTTCCCATGTTGATCTTTTTCTGAGACACACAAACACTCTCAGAAACCAAACTCAAGTCTGTGTCTCTGTTTATAGAGGTGTGTGCATCAAATCACAGCTACTCCAAATCCTTTATTGGAGTTGAGTTCGCTCCCGCAGTTTGCCCAGCACCCCAAGTCAAAGCGGTGGCTCTAGAGCCAGCCGTTCAGCTGACCGGGCCGCCCTCTCAGGTTACCCACGTATGCCAGCTTCTTCTTGCACGCTGTTCAGCGAGGTCGGCCCATAGCCTGCATGTAGCCTTTGTCCTCGCCAGAACCACCCAGTGTGTGTGCTTCACACTTCATCGTTTGACTCTGTCAGCGGCGAAGTTCTGGCGAGCAGACAGCTACATGTGAAGACGGAGACGGACACAACGAATGAACGAATGAACGAGCGAACGACCGACCGAGCGAAAATGTATTTTTTCCAGGTTAATGAGATAAGGATATTTGCTCATGATTATTTTTTCCAGCCAGTCCTGCGGAAAGTCAAGAGAAAAAAAAAATCACATGGAAAACACGCAAGTTAATTTAGCAGGAACAAAGAGGGGGAGACATTTATGTGTACACACAAACGCGCGTGCGCGCGCGCGCGCACACCACACACCACACACCACACACACACACACACACACACACCACACACACCACACAAGAGAGAGAGAGAGAGAGAGAGAGAGAGAGAGAGAGAGAGAGAGAGAGAGAAAGAGAGAGAGAGAGAGAGAGAGAGAGAGTGAGAGATAGAGAGAGAGAGAGAGAAAGAGAGAGCGTGCACATGAGAGAGGAGGAGGGGAATGAAGTAATTGATTAACGACAAAAAAAAAAAAATCAACTCAGATCGACAGGAATCAGTGGAACGCCTTCAAGCTGCGCAGTTGAATTATAACTAGTGAAAGGGAAGATACTTATTCCACCTACATTTCAGGCAGATTCTTCAGACACCCACTGCCTCAGTCACAAGGAGATCCTATCCAACCCCACACAGCAGCCTGGAAATGACCCCAGACTTGACTCTCGTAATAAATATGAAAATAGTTCTGGCATAGACTTGAACTATGCTCTTAAATTACAGAATGAAAATAAATCGAAATCTTGAATCGGAACGTAGTAATAAATGATGTTTTGAAAGGATAGAGCAATAAAAACGCAGAAAAAGCATATAATGCCTGCTGTCAGTTATTGACCTTTTCAAAGCATCCAGAATGCAAACTGGTAAAACCTGTCCATCAAAACTTAATGATCAATTCCATTGAGAGAGAAGAGTTGGTTTAGAATTCCGAGTAGGGGGGGTTACAATCATATTTAGAGACGCACTTGACAATCGGTATTAATCATGTTACATGAACGATTCGCCATTTGAATGATTTACAACAATACACAGCACACTGTCTAAGAGTGCTTTTGTTTGTTGAGTGACTTTCACAACTTTCGTTAAACATATTGGAATGATCAGTATACTTTGGGGCTACGAACATGTCTGTAAGACTCTCACACAGTTACGCCTAGTCTTGTTTAGAGTCTGATATAATGGAAGCGAGAGAGAGAGCACAGAGAGAGAAATATATAATATATATATATCTATATGATATATCGAGAGAGAGAGAGAGAAGTCAGAGAGAGAGAGCCACAGAAAAAAATACATTGTTGTGTGTGTGTGTGGTGTGTTCGAGAGAGATAGAGAGAGAGAGATAGAGATGAGAGAGAGAGATAGATAGCTCGAGATAGAGTAGAGAGTAGAGGAACCGAAATTGTAATACGGGATTGCAACAAACACAAGCAGTTAGGAATTTTCCCCCACAAGCATCGTCTCTGTAACTCTGTAATCTTGTCATCGTGTTTCCACGAAAACCGACTATCGAAGAAATATAGAGAGAGAGAGCGTAGGCAGATAGAGAGAGAGAGCGAGATCGAGAGAGAGAAGAGAGAGAAAGATAGAGAGAGAGAGAGAGAGACAGAGAGAAGAGATAGAGACGATACGAGACAGACAGAGACAGAGACAGACAGACAGACATACAACCAGACAGACCGAAACAATAGATAGACCATAATTTTGTTGGAGGATGTGTGTTGTGTGTGTGTGTGTGTGTTTGTTGTGTGTGTGGTGTGTGCCCGCGCCGCGCGCAGCTTGCGCGTGTGTGTTTGTTTTGCGTGGTTGGGGGGGGGGGGGGGGGGTGGGGGGGGTTTCGGGGTTGTTGATGCTCATGTATGTCGTATGAAACACACATAGTTACTGTCTAAATTAAGCACATCTAGATACCTAACAATGATGACCTCTCTCTCATCTCTCTCTCTCTCTCTCTCTCTCTCTCTCTCTCTCTCTCTCTCTCCTCTCTCGTAACACACATGCTATTTGTGTGCGCGTGAGCGGCGTAAGCGCATGTGCAGGCATTCTTAGCGTGCGACTGCGGATCGTGTGTGTGTTATATGTGTATGCACCGGACTTGGGTCTTGCATACGTGTGTTGATGCATGCGTACATATGTGTTGTGTGTGTGTGGTGTGTGTGTTGTTTGTGTGCGTGCTTGCTGCGTGTTTGTTGTGTGCGTGTGTGTGTGGTTTGTGTTTGTGGTGTGGGTGTGTGGTGTGGTGTGTGTGTGTGCTAATCTAGAATCTAGACGTGCGCGATCTAACAGACATACATACAGACGGACACACAACACACACACGACACACACACACACACCACCACACACACACCACACACTCACAGACGGACAGATAAGATAGACAGAGAGAGACTGAAAGCAGACTGACGGGCAGAAAGCTTGTAGTTTGAGTAATAACTTGGCGAGGCGTGCGCTTGGATTTGAATCGTAAGCAGGCTAAGGCATCGACGTTTTCTGCAGTTTGAAAAAAAAAATGTTGAAAAGCGACAGAAACATATACACTTAAAAATGAAATGAGGACTTCATTTGGTTTGAACATGCCCTGAAAATATTCCAGGGACATGTACAAATTCTATTTTCCTTGAGGCTTGCGGGCACCGACTGTCGTAATCTTCGAAATTAAAAAAAAAAAAACAGAATTTCTGGCATATCATGTATTTGTTGGCTTGACGTTTTTTTTTTTTTTTTTTTTTAAATCCAGAATTTCCCCAATCTCAAAACGACATGATCTTAGTCGGCGTAGAAGAGAAAAATAATCAAAATGATGTAAGGATGAAGATAACTAAAAACGTATGTATGTATGTATGTTATATCTATTATATATATCGTATATATATATATATCTATATATATATATATATAGTATATGTATGTAGGTATGTAATGTATGTATGTATGCATGTATGTATGTATATCTGTGTAAAGTGTATGTATGCATGGATGTAATGCATATCTGTAAGTCTGTATATAGATGTACGCTTAGTATGTATGATGCATCTATCTGTTCTGGCTCTGTCCGTGTCTGTCTGTAGGCTGTAGGTTGTATGTCTCTCTCTATGTCTCCTCTCTCTCTCTCTCTCTCTCCTCTCTCCTCTCTCCCTCCTCTCTCTCTCTGCTTTTTGACTGCCTGCCTATTTAGTCCATATACTAAAGTCTCTTTATCTGTATTCGAGCGATCGATGTATACACATACACACACACTCTACGCGCGCGCGCGCATGCGCGGCGAGCGGGGGGGGGGGGGGGGGCACTCACGCAACGCACACGCATACGCACACACATAGCACACACACAACGCAACACACACACACGGCACACACACACACGCACACAACACACACACACATACAACCACAAACACACCGCACACCAGGCACACCACTACACAAAGTGGGCATAACCACACACCACACACCACGCACACACCAACGCACACACATACCACACACACCACCCAGCACACACCCACCACACACCCACACACACACACACACACACACACACACGCAAGCACTGCACGCACGCACTCACACACTCCACACCGACACACACACACACCACCACACACACACACACACAACACACCATGCACACACACAACAGCACACACACACCACACACCACACACACACACACACACACCACCAACACACACAACACTGCAAACCACTCACGCACCTTCACACACACACACACACACACACACACACACCACACACGCACTCAGCAGCACAACACGCACAGACACAGACACATACCACACACTGCAATCACACACGCACACTACATACTCACGCGCTTGCACACACTACGCACCACACAAACACACACACATACACACACACACCACACTCACTCACCACGCACGCACGCACGCCTCACTCACGCACGCACGCACTGCACTCACGCACAGACTCACTCACGCACACACACACACATGGACCACACACCGCACGCACCGCACTCACTCACTCACTCCAACGCAACTCACGCACGCACCTCAAGACCACACCCTCGCGCGCACACACACACACACACACCACACACACACACACACACACACACAACACACACAGCACCACACACACACACACACCACCTCCGTAGTGCAGGGCTCCAAAGTTAGGGATGGATTGATGGCCATATACTTATCTACGTACTTGTGAAGATGCCAAAAGCAGAAAAAACGAAACCAAGAGAGAGAGAGAGAGTTGGTAGAGATATAGACAGAGAGAGGAGAAGAGAGCGGGAGATAGAGAGAAGGAGAGAGAGATACAGACAGAGAGTGAGATAGAGAGAGATGATAGTGATGAGAGATATAGAGAGAGAGAGATATATAGAGAGAGAGAGACAACAGACAGACCATACAGACGCACAGACAGACAGACAGACATACAGACATACAGACTGCACACACACCCACACACACACACACACCCACACACACAACCACACACTAACACACACAAGTCCTCTGTCTCACACCCAATTCGTGCGCAAATGGACATGACAGACATACATACCGACAGACATCATACAGTACGAGCGGCCATGGCAAGCACACAACGTACACTGAAAAATCCACGCTCGATCAAATGAGAGAGGGAATTCTTTCACTGTGTTGAGGTTTTGAAATCCCACGCTGCTTCTTGGGTTTTGTCTTTCTTGTTTTAATTTTTCTCTCTTTTTTTTTTTTTTTTATTTGTTTGTTTGTTTGTTTCCTTCGTTTTTTTTTTCCCCACACAGCATTGCAATAAATTAACATTTCGGTGTGTGGTGTGTGTGTTGTGTGTGTGTGTGTGTGTGTGTGTGTGTGTTGTGTGGTGTGAATTCTATGAGCTATATCTTGACCTCTTTAGCAGTGTTCATCATTATCATCATGATCATGGTCATCATGTTGCATCATCATCATCAGCATCATCATCATCATCATCATCATCATCATTATTGTTTGTTGTTGTTGTTCCTGTTTGTTGTTAGCTGTTATATCATTATCATCATCATCATCATATTATTATCATCAATATCATTATTATCATTGTTTATATTATTCCATTATTGCTATTGCTATCATCAATCATCATTATTGCTATTACCATCTTCATCCTTATTATTATCATTATTGTTGCTGTTGTTGTATCTGTTGTTGCTGTTACTAGATCTACTGCTGCTGCTGCTGCGGCTGATGTTAGCATTATTGTGATTGATACTGTTATCATAATTATCATCATGATTATCATGATTGTTTATTACTAGTGCTGGTATTGTTACTATATCCAGGAT
>JADBJO010003147.1:49833-59833 GCA_016801955.1 Conus betulinus | reverse complement strand
CCCAAAAGCAGCGACAACTCCAGACCTCTTGCAATCCCGTCCCCTCCCCCCCACCCCCCCCCCATCCTCCACCTCCCTCCCGCCCCCCCCCACCCCACACACACCCCCCACTCTCCCCTCTATTAACACCCCCCCTTACCTCAACCGAACCCCTTGCCCCACCCCCCCCACCCCCACCCCACCCTCGTCCGCCCACTTCGTACCCCTCCCTACCTCTACCCCCGACCCTTGCACTCCCGCCGCCTCTGTCTAATCCCCCCCCCCCCCCCCCCCCCCCACTGGCCCCAAGAGACAAGCTGACGTGAATGGAAATCGGCACCGTTCGATTCTGTCGTAACAAAGGAAGAACCTACCCCCACCCCCACCCCACCCCACCCCCACCCCAAAACCCCACCCCCCCTCCTCGCCAGCCACCCACCCCCCACCCCAACCACAAACCTCCCCTTCCCACCTCCCCTCCTCCCGCCAGGGGATGGAGAGAGAGATAGAGAGAGAAGAGAGAGGAGAAGAGAGAGAGAGAGAGAGAGGGGAAAATGGTAAGAGGGAGGGGGTAAGAGTGGTGGGGGGCGAGAGGGGAGGGGGAGTTGAAGGAAAGAGGGGGGGGGGGGAGTGGAGGAGGGGAGGAGAGATAAAAGAGAGAGAGCGGGGTGGAGAGACAGAAAGATGTCAGCAAGCTTTGTAGGTCTGGCGCACAACCGGCGCGAAAACCCTGGCTGTGGACAGATGCTCCTGACCACTGAATCGGAATTGTCTGGGAGGCATTGGAAGGGATGTGGTGGTTTTAAGGGTGGGGGGGTGTGGGTATGCTGGATGTAGGTGTTGGGTGGATGCGGTGAAGGGGAGGGAAGGGGAACGTGTGGGATGTGGGAGGGGGAGGGGGGGGACACACCGATGGCCCTCGTCCTTGGTGGTTCTGTTTTTTCTGCCTTTGTCTGGCTGTGGGTTTTTGTTTGTCGTATGTCTATTTCTTCTGTTCTTTTTGTATCCTTCGTGGGTTTTCGTGTGTTTGCGTTTTCGTCGTTCTTTTCTTTTTTACTGTCGTTTGTTTTTTTTCTTTTTCTGTGTGCTTTTTTGTTCTTGTTCTTTCTTTTCTGTGTGGGTTTTTCTTTCTATTCTTGTTTCTTCTTTGTTTTCCTTTCTTTGTTTTTTCTGATCGTTTGGGGGTGGGGCTGGGGGCTTCTTGGGGGGGGTGTTGGGGTTCTGTTGGTGTCGCGCCCCCCCTTTTTTTATCTATCTTCTTTTTTCTTTTTTTCTTTTTTATCTTTATCTTCCCTTTTTTTCTTCTTTCTTTCTTTCTTTCTTTTTATCATCTATCTTCCTTCCTTATCTGTTTTTCTTTTTTTTTCTTTATCTTTCTTTATCTTCTTTTTTTTTCTCTTTTTCTATCTTTCCCTTTTCTTTTTTTTGCTTCTTTTCTTTTTTATCTTTCTTTTCTTTTTCTTTCTTTCTTTCTTTTTCGTTCCTATCTTTCTTTTTCTTTGGCTTTTTTCTTTTTTAAGCTTCTCTTTAACTTTTTTTTTATCTTTTCTTTCTTTTTTCTTTTTATCTTTCTTTTAATCTTTCTTTTTTCTTCTTTCTTGCTCTATCCTTTCTCTTTTTTACTTGCTTTTTTTTTTATTCTTCTTTCTTTTTATCTTTCTTTCTTTTTTCTTTTCCGTTTCCTTTCTTTCCTTCCTTCTTTTTATTTCCTTCTTTATCTTCTTCTTTTCTTTCTATCCTTTTTTCTTTTCTTCGTTCTTCTTTTTGTATCTTTTTTCTTTTCTTGAAGCGTTTGTATCTTTCTTTGCTTTCTTTATCTTTTGTCTGTGTCTGTATCCTTTTCTTGTCCTTTTTCTTTTTTCTTTCTTCTTGTTGCTTTTTTTTTTTTTTCTTCTTTTTTTTTCGGGTATTCTTTTTGCTTGCTTCCTTTTTCTGTCGTTCTGTATTGTGTTTTGTCTATCTTTTGTTTGTGTCTTTCTTTTTTTTCCTTATGCTTCCCTGCATGCTTTTCTTCGGTGTTCTTTTTTCTTTCTTTTTTCCTTTTCTTGCTTCTTTTCCCTTTTTTTTTTTGTATCTTTCCTTTCTTTGCGTCTTTTCTTCTTTTTTTTAATCTTATCTGTGTATCTTTTCTTTTTCTGGGCTTCTTTTTCTTTTTCTATCTTTCGTGCATGTGGGTATCTTTCTTTGCTTTTTCTTTCTTTTCTTCCTTCTTTCTGTTCTTTTTGCTTTTCATGCGTGTGTTGTGTGTGATGGGTCGTGTGCGGGCGGTGCATGCTGTTGTGTTGTGTGTTTGTGTGGTGTGTGTGTTGTGTGTGCTGCGTGCGTGGCGTGCGTTGCGTAGCGGCGTGCGTGCGTGGTGGTGTGTGGGGGTCTTGTTGTGTGTGTGGTGTTGTGGTCGCGCACGCACCTGAATCACGTATGTATACACGCCTATATATGCGTTGTTGCATCCAAGTACGTAGGTGTGCGCATCCGTTGTTCCTATGCGCACGGCTGTGCGGGGCATGCAACACTCGCTTGCTACCAGACAAATGGGACCCCCTCTTGTCCCAGTATAGACACATCTGTCAAAAACAATACACTCTACCACTCAGCAATCGGTCTGTGCCTCCCCTCCTCCCCCCCCTCCTCCATTCCGTCCGGCTCTGGGGGTTCTGGATGGAACCCGTTGTCCGTTCACCCGCACCTTCTATCACGTTAGTACAGCGGGCGCCCGGTGGACAAGACCTCGCCAAGGACTTTGGGATCAGCGGTTCCAGTCTTGCACTTGGCTGGGTTCTTTCTTTCCGCCAAAGTTATGTTTCACCTATGTCTGTCTGTCTGTCTGTCTGTCTGTCAGATTACGGAAGATTTACTGATCCGATTGTATTGGAAATTGGTAGAAAGATGGGACTGTGTTTTCAGAAACGAATCCGTTACAGTTTGGTGCCGAACCAGATCCGGGACCCGTTTTACTTTGACGGAGGGTGCTTGACGGAGGGTGGTGCTCTCCTATGTGTTATTCTACATTTTATCGTCTTGTTGTTGCTGTGTTTGTTTTGTTGTTGTTGTCGTGTTGGTTGTTGTTTTTGTTTCTCCTTTTTTCTTGCTTTCTTTTTCTTTGCTTCGTCCTTTCGTTCTTCTCTTTTTTCTTCGTTCTTCCTCGCCTTTTTTCTCGTCTTCTTTCCTCCTACTCCTCCATCTTGTCTTCTCCTTTCCTGTGTTCTTTCCTCCCTTCTCTTCCTTCTCTTTTTCTGAATCCTGCTTTCTTTCTTTCCTCGTAGTCTTGTGTCTTCGTTTAGCTTCTTCTTCTTCTTCATCTCCTTCCTCCTCCTCCTCCTTCCTCTTCCCCGTCCGTCCTCCTCCTCCTCCTCTTCCTCCTTCTCCTTCTTCTATCTTCTTCTTCTTCTCTCCCCCTCCCCTTCCTCATTCTTTGGTAATTTTTTAATTTTATTTTTTTCTTTCTTGCTGTTGCTGCGCTGCTTTAGCTGCCTGCTAATGTTGTTGCTGTTGTTTTTGTTGTCGTTGTTGTTCTGTCTTCTTTCTTCTTCTCTCTTCTTCTTCTTCTTCTTTCCTCTTTTTTTTATCCATTTTTTTCTGTTGTTTTTCTTTCCTTTCTTTCTCTTTTCTTTCTTTCCCTCTTTTTCTTTCTTCCTCCTTCTGACTTCCTTCTTCTCTTTCCTCTTTTCCTTCTTTTCTTCCCCTCTTCTTCCTCACTCTTCTTTTTTTTTCTTTTGCCACTTTTTGCTTTCTTTTCTTATCGTTCTTTTTTTCTTTTCTCTTGGTTTTTCTTTTTCTTCTCTTATCTTTGTTATCTTTCCGCCTCTTTATCCTTCTTCTTCTTCTTTCCGTTTGTCTATCTTTCTTTCTTTCTTTTTTTTTCTCTTTATCTTTTTTTCTATCTTATCCTTTTTTTTCGTCTGTTCTTTTTCCTTTCTTTTTCCTTTTCTCTTCTTGTTTCTTCTTTTTTTCTTTTCTCAATCTTTCTTCCTTTCCTTTTCCTGTCTTTTACTTCTTCCCACTTCTTTCTTTTCTTCCTCTTTTCTTTTTTTCACACTACTTCTTCTTCCTCTTTTTTCCTCCCTTCTTCTTGTTTCTCCTTCTTCTTTCTTCTTCATTTCTTCTTCTTTCTCCGTCTCTCTTTCGTTGTTGTCTTTCTTCCTTTTCTTCCCCTGCTTCTCTTCTCGTTTTTCTCTGCTCCTTGTTCTCCTTCCTTTCTTCTTCTTGTCCACTTCTCTTGTCGTTCTTCCTTCTTCTTTCGTCTTTCTTTCTTCCTGTCTTCTTCTTTCTCTCTTCTTCTTCTCTTCCTTCGCTTTCGTTTCCGTCGTCTCTTTTCTCCCCACCGTTTTCCCCCCTCCCCTCAATGACCCCATGGCCATTCCTTTCCCTCCTCCTCCGCCTCCTCCTGCCTCCTCGTCCTCGTTTTTTCTTGTTCTTGGCTTCCTCTTCTCTTCCTTCGTCTTCCGTCCTTCTTCTTCTTTGTTTTGTTTTTGTTGTTATTTTTGTTTGGGCAAATTTTAAAGAGTCCCTTCATGAGCCTAATATTATTATTTCATTTCCCCACCTTCAAGATTCATGATCTTCTTCATTCCAATCCATTTCTCTTCTTTTCCTCTGTCTCTTCTTTCTTCTTTTCTTCGTTCTTCTTCGTCTTCGTCGTCTTCTGTCGTCGTCCGTCCGTTGTCGTCAGTCATCATTGTTGTCTCGTCGTCGTCGTCGTCACCTTTTTGTTTAATGTGCCCGCTGGTGGCAAAGCCAAGTAAGCATGTGCCCCCCACTAACACCTCAGTTTCAAACACGAAAAAAGACCAGTCTAAAACATTGGGGTGTAGCACGACCCCTCCTCAATGTAGACGTCCTAAACTCCCGACCGTCTAAACCTGCCGTGCGTTTTCACACTCAAAATTGGACTCTTTGATCTTAATGCCTTTGTTCCTATAACTAAGGATAGGTAACTTCTATCTCTGCGACGTCGAAGACAAGGCGGGGGGTCTTCCTCCCTCCCCCACCTTCCTCCCGCCCCCCCCCCTTTTTCCCTCCCCCACCTCTCCCCCCCCCTCCCCCTCCTCCCCCCCCCCCCCTCCCCCACCTCCTCCCCTCCCTCCCTCCCCCCCCTCCCCCTCCCCTCCCCCCCCCCCCCCCCCTCCCCCCCTTTTTTTTTCCTTTTTCCTCCTTTTTTTTTCCTCCTCCCCCCCCCCCCCCCCCCCCCCCCCCCCCGCCCGCCCCCCTTTCGAACAAACGTGGCCACACTACAAAACGCGTCATTGGCGATGATGTAAAGAGAAACTTTTTGCATGGCAACATCACGCAAAATCACAGAAACACTCTAATCATACCAAAGTTACCCTGTATTGGGACAAAAGGAATAAAGGGCATGAAAGCGTAATGCCAGACCGCTGGATGCCAAAGCCATAACCATCAACTTTAGGGTAGAACTTTGTACATGTTTCCGTTCGAGAGAGAGATAGAGAGAGCGAGAGAAGAGAGATAGAGATAGAGAGACCGTTGTCTTCTAATGCATGAAAGTTGTATGATTTTTAAAGTTGTGTTGTGTTGCCCGCATAGCGGCCACGCACTGTTCTTGAGCCGCGGCGCCGCACTCGTGTGTGTGTGTGTGTGTGTGCGTGTTGTGTTTTGTGTGTGTGTGTGTGTGTGTTTGTGTGTTGTTCGTGGGTCTTGGTGCTTTTACGCTGTGTTTGTGTGTGTTTGTGTGGGTTGTGGTGTGTGTGTTGTGTGCGTGCGTTGCGTGCGTGTGGTGTGTGTGTGTGTGGTGTGTTGTGTGTGTTGTTTGTGTTGTGTGTTGGTTGGTGTCGGTGTGTGTGTTGCGCATTCGTGGGTTGTGTGTGTTTTGTGTGTGTGTGTGTGGTGTGTGTGTGTGTGTTGATGGTGCGGTTGCTTGTGTGTGTGTGTGGGTGTTTGTGTGTGTGTTTGTGTTTAGTGTGGTGTGTGTGTGGTAGGTTCGTGTTGTTTGTTGTGGTTTTGTTGTTTTTGGTCTTCAATTTACGTATTTCCACATTGCGTGTATTAGACGAAAGTGATTTAGCCTCTCTCCATCTCTCTCTCTCTCCTCTCGTCCCCCGATCTCCTCTCCTCGACTCCCCCCACTCCGTCCTGCTCTCAATCTCTCTCTCCCCTCGTCCTCTCTTCCTCCTCGTCTCTCTCTCTCTCGTCTCGTCTCTCTCTCCTCCTCTTGTGTCCTCCCCCATGTACTATTTTCATCATTCCTGCTTCGTTGTTGTTGTTTTTTTTTCTTTTTTTAATAACACCTAACCGTTTCTGATTTTGCTGCTTCTCTTTCTTTCCTCTTTCTCGCGTTTACTTGCAGTTTTTTTTTGGCCAGATTTTATAAACAACAAACGGCTTACGCAAACGGACAGAGGAAGAGAGGGGAGTAGGAGGAGAGAAGAGAAGTGTGTGTGTATGTGTGGGTTGTGTGTTTTGGTGTTTGTTTGGTGTGTGTGTATGTTGACTGTGTTTTGTGTTTGTGTTGTGTGTGGTATTTGGGGGTGTGTGTGTGTGTGTTGTGTGGGGTGGGTGTGTGTGTGTGTGTGTGTGTGCGATCTCGCTCTCTCTCTCTCTCTCCTCTCCTCCTCCCACCGTCGGTCTCCTCTCTCTCTCGAGCTAAGCGCCACATCCTCCCTCCGCGTCTTCTCTCTCTCGCTCTCTGCTCTCTCACACTCCTCTCTCCTCTCCTCTCCACTTCTTCCCCCCCCCTCTCCTCCCCCTCGCCGTCCCCTCTCCCTCGTCTCCTCTCCCCCTCTCTCCTCGTCTCCCTCTTCTCACTCTCTCTCCTCACTCGTCTCTCCTCATCTCTCCTCCCTTCTCTCTCCTCTCTCTCTCTTGTGGAGTGATGTGTGTGTGTGTGTTTGTGTGTGTGTGTGTTGGTTTGTGTTGTGTGTGAATGATGAGTGTGTGTGTGTGTGTGTGTGGTGTGTGTGTGTGTGTGTGTGTGTGTGTGTGGGGTGTGTGAGTGTTTGTTTGTGTGTGCGTGGTGTGTATGAGTGATGATGGTGCGTGTGTGTGTGTGTTTGTGGGTGTGTGTGTGTGTGTGTTGTGTGTGTGTGTGTGGGTGGTGCTCTCTCTCTCCCGTTCTCCTCTCTCCGTCTCTCCTGCTCTCTCCTCTCTCATCTCTCTCTCTCTCTCCTCTCTCGCCCTCTCCTCTCTCTCTCCTCTCCCTCTCTCTCTCTTCCTCTCCCTCTCTCCTCTCTCTCTTCTCTCCCCTCTCTCCCTCGCCTCCTCTCTGCTTTCTGTCTGTCCTAGCTGGCTCTCTGTCTGTGTCGTTGTCCGTGCGTACGGTTGTTTATACAATTGAGATTGCCAAAATGCAGAAAGAAGTCAGCAAACTTTCAAGAAGGTTAGGTTAAAAAAAAAAAAAAAAAATAAAACAAACGAGGAACAGATGAAAGATACGGGGACAGAGAGAGAGAAGGAGAGAGAGATGAGAGAGAGAGAGAAGAGAGCCGAGAGAGGCGCAGCGAGAGAGAGAGAGAGAGAGAACCTAATCGTACGATTCCTCACGAGGACTTGTCAGAAACACGCAGATTATAGAGTTTCAAATCCATAATGCAATATTCTGAGGGCCCTGGACCCACAAAACTTCGGAACTAGCGCAGCACTGGGAAATGGAAGTATGGGGTCCAGATTTTTTTTTTCTTTTCATACTTTCCTAACTCTTCCCCTACCCCCCCCCCCCCCCCCCCTGCCCCCCCCCCCCCCCCCACCATCCCCTTTTTTTTTTTTTATTATTTAGCCCCATCCCATTCTTCCCCCCCACCCCCTCCACGACCCCCCCCCCCTCCCCCCCCCTTCCCTTACCCCCAAGAAAGATATCCCTGTGAAATTGCATTTCTCCAACGTACGGATATCGTGATCTATCGATCGTAGCCAGAGACTGCAGACAATTGCTTATCTCTGTCTCCTCTCCTCTTTCTTATGCATCCTCATCCTCCTTTTTTCTTCTCCCCTCCTCTTTTCACCCCACGGGGTCTCACGTTTCACCTAATCGCGTTTCGCACGATCTCCTTTCACCGAATCACGTTTCACATAATCTCCTTTCATCGAATCCTCTTTCGCTTAATTTCCGTTCTCTTGACACCTGCTCTTGTCTATGAATAAACTCCAAACGTTTCACCTCCTTCAAATTAGAGGGAAATAATATCTGACTAAAAAAAAAAAAAAAAAAAAAAAAAAAAAAAAAAACAGTCTATTGTTTGGAATTCAGATTGATGTTCCATCACATACTGATGTTCCATCACATAGTAGTGATTGTAGTATTGTAATAAAGAAAACATTTGGAACGAGGCAACCCACCGGAGGAGACACTGTATTGCTGCCCGAATCACTTCGGTGATGTTCAGTGGTGCCTCTTCTGATCCAACATACGCAGGACACCACCGTAAAAGCCCCATGTTGGCGACAATTGCTAATGCGCTTGAGTATGCTCTCCGTTCGGAGGGTGCCTCCACCTCCTAAAACGACAGAACAAATGGATTTGTCGATACCCGATAACCCCGACGAAACATCACCAAGGGAACAGACGTGGGGAGGGAACGGACGCTGATATAGCCACGAGAGCAGGGCATGAAGAGGCACAGAATTTACGACTTTCTTTATGCTATCGATGAGGATGAGGACAATGGAGGCAACACTACGGATTTCCAATCAGCTCTAAGGGCTGTATTCCATGCTTACTCTCATATATAGCCCGGTATCAACCAGGCCCACGAAAAACAGATACCTGCTGTGGCAGTCAGGAAATTTGAGCAACACTCTCAGGACCGTCCATTGAGTTGATCAGATTCGACTGTGTGGTCCCCGTCTTCCCAGCTGAGCCCATAGCAAACCCAACTCTGGGAAGGAGCAGGTTGGGGCAGACAAATCTTACAAGTAAATGGCTCTGATGGGAATCGAACTTAAACAACCTCTCATTCGGGAGACCGCGACGCTAACCACTTCGCCACGGCGGCTGGTTGAACTAAAAATTCTTGTTTTCTTGTTGTAATCTCCGCCCCCCCCCCCCCCCCCTCCCCTCCTCTTCACCTATCTCCCGCTTTTCTACATTGCTACGTAGCTACATACGTACATGTTTTCGTGTTTACTACCTACTCACCAGCTTATTTACCTACCTACCCCCTACCTATATTCTTCATACGTACATACATACATACATACATACATATAATACATACATACATACATACTACGTACGTACGTACGTACGTACATACATACATACATACATACATACATACATACATGCATGCATGCATGCATACATACATACATACATACATACACTCTCTGTCCCCACGTCCTTCTCTCTCCGGCTGGCTCCAATTCTTTGTCTGTCAGTGCTTTAGTCAGCTGATACTATTTAAGCACAGTTTGAAAGTCAACATCTGTCAGTTTCAATGCTGGTTCATGAGGTGATTCCGCCTTGACCAAACACGCCTAGACCCAATCATGACAGACATGCTCAAGTATTTTGCGAGTTGTTTACATTTTGTTATGGGCAGCATTGAAAGTCCTGAAACCACTCTTTTATGAACTATGCCTAGTGAACCTATTACAAGAACAACCACTTCGTGCTAAATCCAAAAGAGAGAGAGAGGGAGAGAAAGAGAGAGAGAGAGGGAGAGAGAGAGAGGGGAGAGAGGAGAGAGAGGTGAGAGAGAGAGGAGAGAGAGGGAGAGAGAGAAAGAGAGAGGAGAGAGAGAGAGAGAGAGAGAGAGAGAGAGAGAGAGAGAGAGAGAGAGAGAGAGATCGGGGCCGGAGAGAGAGTAGATGTAGAGAAAGAGTTAGGAAGAGGACAAGAGAACAGAAAAAGCAAAACAAAGGGTGTGTGTGCGATGTTTTGTGTGTGTGTGTGTGTGTGTGTGTGTGAGAGAGAGAGAGAGAGAGAGGAGAGAGAGACAGAGAGACAGAGAGAGAGAGAGACAGACAGACAGACAGACAGACAGACAGATAGACAGATAGACAGACAGAACAGACAGACAGACGGATCAGACAGACAGACAGACAGACAGACAGAGCTCAACGATAA
>JADBJO010003147.1:29833-32333 GCA_016801955.1 Conus betulinus | reverse complement strand
TTGGGAGGCTGAGTGTGCTGAGTGGGCAGTCTGAAGGCAGTTTAGGAGGCTGAGTGGGCAGTCTGAAGGCAGTTTAGGAGGAGGCTGAGTGGGCAGTCTGAAGGCAGTTTAGGAGGCTGAGTGGGCAGTCTTAAGGCAGTTTGGGAGGCTGAGTGGGCAGTCTGAAGGCAGTTTGGGAGGCTGAGTGGGCTGAGTGGGCAGTCTTAAGGCAGTTTAGGAGGCTGAGTGGCTGAGTGGGCAGTCTGAAGGCAGTTTAGGAGGCTGAGTGAGTGGCAGTCTGAAGGCAGTTTGGAGGAGGCTGAGTGTGCTGAGTGGGCAGTCTGAAGGCAGTTTAGGAGGCTGAGTGGGCAGTCTGAAGGCAGTTTGGGAGGCTGAGTGTGCTGAGTGGGCAGTCTGAAGGCAGTTTAGGAGGCTGAGTGGGCAGTCTGAAGGCAGTTTAGGAGACTGAGTGGAGGCTGAGTGGGCAGTCTGAAGGCAGTTTAGGAGGCTGAGTGGGCAGTCTGAAGGCAGTTTGGGAGGCTGAGTGGGCTGAGTGGGCAGTCTGAAGGCAGTTTGGGAGGCTGAGTGGGCTGAGTGGGCAGTCTGAAGGCAGTTTAGGAGGCTGAGTGGGCTGAGTGGGCAGTCTGAACGCAGTTTGGGAGGCTGAGTGGGCTGAGTGGGCAGTCTGAAGGCAGTTTTAGGAGGCTGAGTGGGCAGTCTGAAGGCAGTTTAGGAGGCTGAGTGGGCAGTCTGAAGGCAGTTTAGGAGGCTAAGTGGGCAGTCTGAAGGCAGTTTGGGAGGCTGAGTGGGCTGAGTGGGCAGTCTGAAGGCAGTTTAGGAGGCTGAGTGGGCAGTCTGAAGGCAGTTTGGGAGGCTGAGTGGGCTGAGTGGGCAGTCTGAAGGCAGTTTAGGAGGCTGAGTGGGCAGTCTGAAGGCAGTTTGGGAGGCTGAGTGGCTGAGTGGGCAGTCTGAAGGCAGTTTAGGAGGCTGAGTGGGCAGTCTGAAGGCAGTTTAGGAGGCTGAGTGGGCTGAGTGGGCAGCGAAAGGTTGTCATTGTTCTGATCCAACTGAGCGAGAAGGATGGCGGAGCCGGGGATGGGAATGATGGAAGGTGGGGGGGGGGGGGGGGGGGGGGGGTCAGAGGAGAGAAGAGGAGAGGGAGGGGGGGGTGGAGGGGGGGGGGGCAGAAAAGAGGAGAGGATGAGGGTTGTGCTCTAGGGATGGTCGCGTTTAGATTTTTTTTTTTTTCATCGAGAGTTCCGCAGAGGTATGGTAGAGGTAGAGACTAGAAGGGCAGCGGAGATCAAGCGGTAAGGAATGGGAGGGGTGGGTGGGGTGGGAGAACGGGGGAGGGGTGTTGGGGGGGGGTGGAGAGGTCTTCCATCTCTCTTCTCTCGAGCGCAAAGACAAGCTGGCTGATCCACGGACCTCAAGACAGTTGGATGGACACATCAAGACTTACAAAGCAAACAAGCATCTCTCCTCTCTCTTGACAGAAGACAAAAGGGAGGAAAGCGAGGGTGGGGGTGGGTGGGGATGGGGGTGGAATGGGATCCTCCAGTTTGCCTACACCCGGTCACAGATTAGAGGGGCGGGGGGGGGGGGGGATGGGGGAGATGAATGGTGAGGGTTAGTAGAGTGATGGGGAGAGAGAGGAGGGCATGTAAAGGGAGGAAATTCTGGACAAACATCGACTATGCACTGCACCCGCTGTAGCACCCCCCCCCACCCCCCCAATCCCCACCCATTCCCTCACAATCCTTCTTCTCTTACTCAACTTCGTGGGAGTATTTGATGTACAGAGCGTAAATAAGACATCCACCCCTCCTCCCTCTCTCGCTCATCAACTTCTTTAGCGAGTCGGCTTTCTTTGGCGGCAAACGGTAATCAGTTTTCGCTGCTGCCCAGACCTCTGTCCCCGCCCCTCCCCCTCCCCCTCCCTCCTTTCCTTCTCCTTCCATCTTCCCCAACCCTTCAGCTCTCTTTTTTTTTTTTATCTTTGGGACCCGTAGAGCTCTGAAACGAAATTCGATCTCTCTCCCATCCCACCCCATCTCCTCCCTGCCCCCTTCTTCAGGACGGAGTGTCCCTTCCTGGGAACCTACTACACTGACAGGGATACGATGCAGAACCAAGCGTTGGATGAGGACCAGCCACTGGAACCTGTTTCAGTACAGGGGGATTTTTTTCCCGCGGAGTTAACATTGGTTCTGACTCTATTTCCCATACGTCCTTCGAATGAGACATAAACCGAGGTTCTGTGTGTGAACGCACGCATAACATCTTGCAGACACGTCAAATCCCATCACCAACTTTCGGAAGAGAAGGCCAGTTTGTCCGTGGTATGGATGACACGTTACACATACCATGCACCTTCCCTGAAGCTGGAGTATGGCTGCCTTAATAGTAGGATTATAAAAAAAAACGGTCATACACACAAAACTCCACTCCCTTTGTTGGGTAGATGAGATTAATCCTTGCCTGTCTATACAGGGGGTGTCTGCAGGAGTATCAGCCTGCG
>JADBJO010003147.1:12500-17086 GCA_016801955.1 Conus betulinus | reverse complement strand
TTTTTTTTTGCGTACGCAGGCTGATACTCTTGCGGACACTCCCTGTATAGACAGCAAGGATTAATCCCATCTACCAACAAAGAGAGGGAGTTTTTGTGTGTAGAACCATTTTTTTTTTTTCATATTATCCGCCCATTAAGACAGCTATTCTCCATTTTCGGGGAATACACACATGCTATGTTAACGTGTCATCCATACTGACGGCCAAACTGGCCTTCTCTTCCGAAAGTTGGTGATGGGATTTGACGTGTGTGCAAGATGTTATGCGTACGTTCACAAACGGAACTTCAGTTTATAGTCTCGAAACCCGCAACCCCAAGATTACGAGTCCGGCGCTCTACCACTGAGCTATTCCGGCCCCTAAAACATCATGAATCAAAGATTTGTCCGTGACTCCTGTGCGACCATGGTCCTAAACGATCATCATGATCCTAGCACTGTCATGTGGCTTCTGAGTGATGTAGGTCTTAACATCAAGATTGAATGGCCATTTCGTGACGAAATAACCATGATTCAAACATTTTGTGACTGCTGTATAAGAGGGGCTGAAACAAACATCATGACTCAAAATACTGTTTCCTGAATGTTATGTGACATGGGCCAAGTCAGTCAGTCATGATTCAAACATTTTCATGTGTCCTGTGTGACACAGGCCAAAACAGTCACTATTCGAACACTGTTTTGTGACTCCTGTTGTGACATAGGCTAGAACGCTCGTCACGATTTAAAATAAAAACGATTTTATTATTTTGTGTGACATTTCTTAAACACATCATTATGATTCTGTATTCCATGGCTGCTGTGTGACATAAGCAAAACAAAACAAAACAAAACAAAACAAGGCGAAAACAAACAACAACAACAACAAACAAACAGACAAAATAAAACAAAACAAAAACCCAACCCATCACCATGACCACCACCAACACTACCACATTACCACCCCCCCCCCCCCCCCCCCCCCTCTCCCTAAATAAAAAAAAAAAGGATTCAAACACAGATTTCTGACTGCAACATGACATGAGCTTGAAATCGTCATCACGACGCAAACACTGCTTTGTGCTTCCTGTATGACATCAGCCGAAACAATCATCATGACTTACATACATTCTTTCGTTAGTCCTGTGTCACGTGGGGCCTACAGAATCATCATCATCTGACAGACTGAGTAGAACGAGCAAAAAAAAAAAAAGAAAAAGAAAATGTAACACATTCTGTTCTGATTACAGGATCACGTGGTCTAAAGAATCATCATCATCTGTCAGACTGAAAAGAGGAACGAGGCAAAAAAAAAAAAAAAAAAAAAAAAAAAAGGGGGGGGGAGGATGGGATAACTATTAGTTTCTTTTCTTTACTTTTTTGTACAGAGCAAGGGGGCAAAACCATCCAACTGGCTTCTCATTTTTGCCGCCTCAAAGTTGTGTGCGAACTAAATGATACCCTGTCGCAGCCAACCTCGCTCTCTCATCCCTCCCTCCCCCTCCCCTCTCCCGTCCCTCCTCCTCCTCCTCCCTCTTCCAACGCACCCGTTTTCTTCTCACCACTCTTTTACAACTTCTGCCTGCCCCCCTCCCTCCCTCCACGATCGCCACACCCACCTCCCTCATCTCTCGCCCGCCCCCCCCCTTGCCACATCAGAATGAGCTGCACCACAGCAAATTCAACCATGGGCGTTCTACACTGGCCACTGGACATGAGCAGGTGAGGTTTGTGGGGGTGGGGGTGGGGACGTGAAAGGGCAGTTGACGTCCGAATTCGTACATTTGTCTATTCTCTCTCTCTCATCTCTCTCCTCTCTCTCTCTCTCTCTCTCTCTCGCCCTCTCTCTCTCTCTCTCCTCTCGCTCTCTCTCTCTCCCTCTCTCTCTCCTTTCTCTCTCTCTCTCTCTCTCTCTCTCTCTCTCAACACACACACACACACACAAGAGAGAGAGAGAGAGATGGGTAACAGACTGAGAGTTAGATAGATAAGATAGATAGATAGATAGATAGACAGACAGATTGAGAAATAGATGAATACGATACACATGCACACACACAAACGCACATATGCATGTGCTCTCTCTCACTCACTCACTCTCTCTCTCTTTCTCTCTCTCCCTCTCTCTCTCTCTCACACCACACACACACCACACACACACACACACACACACACACCACACACACACACACACACACACACACACGCACACACATTGAAGCTAAACGTACTCCTGTGGTAGCATGGGCCGAAAACTATTAAGATTCAAACAATGTTTGATGACTGCTGTTCGACTTAAGCCAATACAATCATGATTCGACAATGTTTGTGTGAACTCTTGTATGACAAAGGCCAAAACAATTATGATTCAAACAATGTTTGTGCGACTCTTGTACGACATGGGCCCAAACAATTATGATCCAATGTTTCTCAGACCCCC
Organism: Conus betulinus; assembly: GCA_016801955.1. NCBI lineage: Eukaryota > Metazoa > Mollusca > Gastropoda > Neogastropoda > Conidae > Conus > Conus betulinus. The sequence goes on along the minus strand of JADBJO010003147.1, from coordinate 14,667 downwards.
CTGTGCAACATGGGCTTAAACAATTATCATCATGGAGCACACCGTTTTGTGTGTCTGGAATGGCATGGGCCGACGTCATCACCGCGATTCCAACAAACACTGTTACATGGATCCTGGTTGACATGACATGGAGCAGAACAATCCTCCTCGTTAGGGGACGAAGAAGAAGAAGAAGAAGAAGAAGAAGAAGAGGAGGAGGAGGAGGAGGAGGAAGAAGAGGAGGAGGAAGAAGAAGAAGAAAAGAGAAGAAGAAAAGCAGAAGAAGGAGGAGGAGGAGAAGCAGAAGAAGAAGAAGAAGAGAAAGAAGAAGAAGAAGAAGAGAAGAGAGAGAAGAAGAAGGAGAAGAAGAAGGAGAAGAAGAAGAAGGAGAAGGAGAAGAAGAAGAGAGAAAGGAGGAGGAGGAGGAAGAGGAGGAGATGAGAAGAAGAAGAAGAAGAAGAAGAAGAAGAAGAAGAAGAAGAAGAAGATAAGGGGAAGAAGAAGAAGAAAGAAGAAGAAGAAGAAGAAGAAGAAGAAGACTAAGAAGAAAGACCGTAAAGAAGAAGAAGAAGAAGAAGAAAAAGAAGAAGGAAGGAGGAAAAGAGAAAAGGAGGAGGAAGGGAAGGAGAGGGAAGAAGAAGAAGAAGAAGAACAAGAATAAGAAGAACCCCCCCCAAGAAGAACAAGAAGGAAGTAGCAGAAAAAGAAGAAGAACCCGAAGAATAAGAAAAGAAGAAGAAGAAGAAGGTATAAGAAAGCCGAAGGAATAAGAAGAAGAGAAAGAAGAAGAAGAAAGGAAGAAGAATAGAAGAATGTTCCAGAGAAGACGCCTATCCGACCTCAAGGCGGAGCTTCTTACTTCTTCCCTTCTTCAAAAGCTATTTTTCTTTTTCTGCCTTTTTGTGCCCAGCAGGGTTAGCACAAACAGCCAGCTCGCTTTCCCCCTTTCGGCCGCCTCAAAAGTTCTGGCTGCACTAAAACGATACCCTGTCGAAACCAGACTCTCCCCTCTTCCTTCCCCCCCCTCCTCACCACCCCACCTCCCCCTAACCCCTCCCCCCCCTCCCCTTACCGTCCCTGACCCCCCCCTCCCCTTACGGGGTCCCTGACACCCCTGTTTGCCTCCCCTTCACTCTTTGGTCCCATTTCCCTCTTCTCTCTCTCTCTCTCTCCTCTCTTCCTCTCCCTCCCCCTCCTCCCTCCCGTCCCCCCTTCCTTCCCTCCCCTCCCTCCCTCTCATCTCAAACGACTTGCACATAGCAAATATCAACCCATGGGCGTTCAACTGCTGCTGTCACCGGACACGAGCCCAACGGAGAGAGGGTTAACGCTGAGAGTTTAAAAGGGCGGTTGTCGTGCAGAATTCGTACATTCTTTTTCTGACATATCTACACAAACTCACTCACCTTATAGATCCATACCCAATCATCTAATACCCAGCCACACCCATGCATACAAACATGCGCGCGCGCACACACACGTGCACACACGTGCGCATGCGCGCGCGCGAGCACACACACACACACCACACACACACCCCACACACACACACACACACATACAGAACACGCATGCATGTACGCAAGCAAAAACGCATAAACACACTCACCCCACACACTTCCACAATCAGAGACACAAGTAGTCATGCATGCATGCATGCATGCATGTGTGTGTGTGTGTGTGTGTGTGTGTGTGTGTGTGTGTGTGTGTGTGTGTGTGTGTGTGTGTGTGTTCGTGCGTGCGTGCGCGTGTATGTTTCTGCAACGGCGGCGCAGAAGTGTACACTTGCGCGCGCGCGCACATACACAACTCATTTCTGGGAGCAGTCAGAAAAAAAAAAATCGAAAATAGCATACATACACGTCATATAACAGCGAATTAAAAAAAGACAAAAAACAAAAACAAAAACATTCCAACAGTGCATTTTTTGCTGAAAGTAACAAACAAATGGCATGACAGAAAAGAGATGGAAGAGTAGATGCTTTTCCCATAGTATGCTGTCTTGTAGTCCTGAGCCCCGCACTTTGTAGAATACACTGACGTAAACACCGGAGACGGTAAAGTACAAGAAGAAAAGCAACAACAGTCTTGTCATGTCTGTCTCCGGCTTGTATTTTTTTAACAGATCCTCGCTGCTAAAAGCTTTCAGCACCCAGCTGTGTTACATGATGTGAGGCTTTTTTATCAT
>JADBJO010003147.1:0-7500 GCA_016801955.1 Conus betulinus | reverse complement strand
GGGGGAGGGGAGGGGTTTGAGCTGGGGGTTGGAAGGCTGAGGGTGAAGTAGGACTTGACAACAACAACTACTAAACGCCTTTTTCTTTCCTCTCCTTCCCTGACTCCGACTTTCTACTACTCCGAAGTCTCTCTCTCTCTCTCTCTCTCTCTCTCTCTCTCTCTCTCTCTCTCTCTCTCTCTCTCTCTGTGCGCGCGTGTGTGTGTGTGTGTGTGTGTGTGTGTGTGTGTGCGAGCGTGCGTGAGTGTATGTCCTTCAAATAATGTTTATTCATGTTATGTACTCTTGCACAAGATTATAGTGGACGACGACAATAATAAAACAAAGAAAGAAAGAAAACAACAACAGTTGTGTTGATGAATGAATGTACTACCACATCACAACTAATAACTAATATTAATAACTAATGTCCAGCTACATGACAATAGATAACATTAAACATGCCTTCCACTTAATGGTAAAGTAATGTCACGTGCTACTATGGAATTACTTGAAACTGTATCTAAGCAGTACTTAGAAAGAAAAAAAGCTGGCAAACCTATTTGGAATTGTCTACAATGGAAAGATTTATGAGTATTGAGTATGATTTTCAACCAAAAGTGTATAAAGAGAACTTTTGAAACTTTTGAAAGAGTTAAATTAAACCCTATAAACCAAGGCAGTTATCCTATTTTATTTTTTGACGATAATTAAAATAGGATTATACTAAAGAGGATGATTTGCTCGGTAAGTCGAAAAGCGATCATACAATTGTAGTTTTCTTTTTGAAACTGACTCGCGCCGGCTGCCATTATCAATGGAGTATTTGGTGTGCTTCAATTTCCTCTGCTGTTCGTAACATTAGAAGAAGACATGTTTGTCCAATATTTGTTTTTGTATTGTTGATAACATGTGCGTGACTTTAAGTGTTGATTTGTGGCTTTTATCTTCTTTTTCAGCAATGCTAAACCGTCTGTTTTATGTACTTTCTTTAACCTTCCGGCAGCCATTTTGTAATGAGTTATGGCTCTTTGGAAAAAAAGGGGTGGCTGCAATGTTTAAACTGCATACATCATCAATACGTTAACCCTCTCTCTCTCTCTCTCTCTCTCTCTCTCCCCTGTCTCTGTCCTCTCTCCTCTCTCTCTCTCTCTCTCTCTCTCTCTCTCTGCTAGCTGGTCAACTCTTTCTTTAATATGAAATCCCAAAATGTAAAAGTATTCAGCATAAAAGTAATACTATACTCTCTTTCTGTCTGCCTGCCTGTCTGTCTGCCTGCCTGCCTATCTGCCTGTCTGTCTGTCTGTCTGTCTGTCTGTCTCTCTTTTTTTGCGCATGCGTGTGTGCGAGAATGTGTTTGTTGGCGTGTAAGTGTATGCGTATGTGCGTTCGTGCGCAGGGACGCGCGCGCGCGTGTTTGTGAGTGCGCACGAGTGTGTGTGCGCGCGCGCGCGTGTGTGTGTACGTGTGTGTGTGGTAACTAGATGTGGGTGCGAGCGTGCGTGCGTGCATGTGCGCGCTAGCTTGTTCAGCATCTGACGATCTATCTGCCTGGCTGTATGATTACCGCAGACAACAGTAGTTTGAGTGGATTTAACGGCCCATTACTGGTAGCGACAGTCCTCCCGCCTACCTGTGTGTGGCTGGCACAGTCGATTTTTTTTTTTTGCCCCTAGGCTCGAAGTGTTGTGGGCTAACCAACCCATCATCGTTGTCACTATCGCCGTTCGGCCACTGGCGGCGGTTGTAGCATTGCTGTTGTTGTTGCAGTTCACTGTCTTTCATCCGTTGGTCTCCCCTATCCCCAACCCACATCTCTCTCTCTCTCTCTCTCTCTCTCTCTCTCTCTCTCTCTCTCCCTCTCTCTCTCTCTCTCTCTCTCTCCTTTCTCTCCCATTCTCTCTCTCCTTCCCTCTCTCGCTCTGCCTGCCTGCCTGCCTGTCTGTCTGTCTCTGTCTCTCTCCCCCTCTCGCTCCGTCTCTCCCTTCCTCCCTCCCTCTCTCTGCCTCTCTCTCTCCCCCCCTCTCTCTCCCTCTCCTCTCCCTCCCCCTCTTTCTCTCCCTTCCTCCCTCCTTACTCCTCTCCCCCTCTCTCTCTCCCTCCCCCTCTCTCCCCCTCTTCCACCCCCCCCCCCCCCCCCCCCCCCCCCCGCCCCGAAGAATAACTTGTAGTCATTTTGTCATATCGCCCAGTTCAGCTCTCCGGTAATGTCCGAGTCAGTAGGCCTGTGGTTTCATCCTAATGGACTCCACGAAGTATAAGAGCCAGACTGATGGGACCTGTTTTCGCTACACGTTTGATGATCAGAAGACACGATTCGCGCCTGCCCAGAAAAGCGCGGGAAATTGCGACACACAACGACCCAGTTCGCTCATGAAAAAACCTCTTCTGCGCCCAAAACTGGCTTAGTTCCTTCTTGCTCATAGTCAGCGGAGGTTTTCTTTTTTTTTTTTTTTTATCTTTATTTTTTTTTCAGGCCCCCCCCCCCCCCCCCCCCCCCCCCCCCCCCCCTGCGAATCCGAAAAAGAAGAAACAAAAAAAATTGAGGTGAGAGGGAAAAAAAAAAACCAAACAAACAAAAAAAAAACAAAACAAAGAGCTGTCTTTCTTTCGTTCGTTCGTTCTTTCTTTCTCTCGTCCTTCTTTCTTTTTCTTTCTTTCTTTCAGTTTTTTGTTGTATTCTTCGGTTTTCTTTTTTATTCTGTTCGTTTTTTAATGTTAATTTTTTTTTCCTAATTCCACTCTTTCTTTCTCGTGAGTTTCTTTCGTTTTTTTTTTCTTTCTTTCTTTCGTACTTCCTCTAGCTCTTTTTCTGTTTTCTTTGTGTCTTTCTTCTTTTTTTTTCTATTCTATGCCCCCCCCCCCCCCCCCCCCCTCCCCCCACATTAAAAAAATCATCTGTCCTTATTATCTTCTTCTTTTTTTTTTTTTTGTCTTCGTTTTCGACTCCTCTTTCTTGTATTACTTTTCAGCGTCTTCTTCTTCTTCTTCTTCTTCTTCTTCTCCTCCTTATATATATTTTTCAAATACCTGTATTTTTCTGTGTGTTTTGACTGGGTTCTAATCAATATGATTTGGTTGGATTTCTTCTTCTGTATCCCCCCCCTCCCCCCCCCCCCCCCCCCCCCCCCCCCCCCCCCTTTCTTCCAGCCTTCATTATTTCATCGTTTCGTAACTAGGACACACAGCAATGCACATGTGTCCATACCTTTTGAGTGGCGTCATGCGTATCATCAAAACATGTCACTCAATTTTTGTACATACAAACAAGTCACTCAATTTCTGTAACAAATGCATGACAACTATAAAAAAAAAAAAAAAAAAAAAAAAAAACCAGAAAGAGCAATATACACAAAGCGTCTAATGCATCACAAACAAGTTTCCAAACTCGTTCAATTTGCACAGCGGCTTTGGAATATTCACAATGTAACTTAAAGCTTTTTTTTTTTTTTTTTTTTTTTTAGTATACAACACAACACACAGCCTTTCCTGTCCACCGCCCCCCCCCCCCCCCCCCACCCCCCCCCCCAGCTCCCTCCTCTACACAAACACTGTTTATGTACATACAAATTTAAAATATATATACATATACATACATTTAAGTATACGTACATGTGTATGCATATTAATGCACATGCATACATGATACCTAAGTGAGAAGATTCTTCTCACAGCATGCCTATGTGTCGCTCCTTGCGTTTTTTTTTCTTTTTGTTTTGACGCGAATGTAACGCCATAGCGCCCTACCGCTATTGCCCATCCTCAAAAGTTATGATTCAACATTTCCCCCACACAGTTTGGTCGATAGTACCTGCCAGTAGATCTGCGTACAAATTCCAACTCGACCAATGGACTAAACTTTGTTTGATGGTCTCGTTGAGGGGGTTATCCTTATAGGCAGCAGATTTCAACATTTTCTTTCTTTATGAGAGAGAGAGACAGACAGACAGAGAGAGAGAGAGAGAGAGAGAGAGAGAGAGAGAGAGAGAGTGTTTGTTTTGTTGTTGTTGTTGTTTGTTTTTTTAGGTGCCAGAGAATGACACAGGCTGAATGAAAAAATTGATCTGTATATGATGAGACTGTGACTACAGAGGTTGATCAGTGTCAGTTTCATCAAGGTGTCACAACGAGTGCGGGCTAGTCCATATATGCTACACCACAAACGGCGAGTTTGGAGACCACGCTGCGTAGCAGATGAAATCATAGTGTTGGAAATAAACAACATAAAGAACAAAAAGAAGGAATGTCATAGAAAGAAAAGAAAGACAGAAAAGTAAATAATAAAAGACGGAGAAAAGGAAAGCAGAAGAAAGGCAGAAAGACGTGAAGAAACTCAAACATGGAGAGAGGACAGAAAAGGACTGAAACGATAGAAAGAAATAACATAAAAAAAACCACACTCACTCACTCACTCACTTGCTCACTCACGATGATATACTCAGGATCTGACCAGCGCCTTGGGCTAATGCATAGGTCAGACATCTGCTAAGTCGTAGCCACGAGACTCTCTTCTCAAATTCTCTCATCACAGTTACTAATTCATTTATCCACCAGCTTTTAATCATGCACAGCGTGGTCTCAAAACTTAGTCGATGTGGTGTAGCGTATATGGACTAGTCCGCACGCAGGGACGCCTCCTTGATGAAACTGAAACTGAAACGGAAACGATGATAAAATACAAAAGAAATAACACACGTGGCGTTTCTATGTCTGTCTTTCTATCTTTTCGTTTCGTTACATCTGTCTGTTTATATCTATTTCTTTCATTTCTCTTTCTGTCTTGCTTTTCCTTTTATTTCTTTTTTCTCTTTTTTAAAATCCATTTTCTATCTGTCTATCTATCTGTCTAACAGCCTATCTATCTATCTATCTATCTATCTATCTATCTATCTATCTATCTATCTATCTATCTACCTGTCTATCTGTCTGTCTGTCTGTCTGTCTGTCTGTCTATCTATCTATCTATCATAAACATTTTACAGCAGACTCCATGAAAACCTTCCTCAGAAATGTTCCATCTGATGTGACCTTTGAGTTCTGAAAGAGATTATCATTTTTCATCTGATCTGAGATTTTACAGTGGAAAGATTTTTAACAAAAATTCGTGCGATTTTTAGAAGTCGTATTTTAAAGGGTTGTGTGAATAAATGACTTGTGAGTTGACTTCAACGCGGTGACAGCTATATGGCTCTTTGCGGTCGGCTGGGCTATAAGCATGATTACCTTACCTTACCTTACCTTACCTTATCTATCTATCTATCTATCTATCTATCTATCTGTTCTATACTTCTTTCTTTGTTTTACTCTTACTTCCGTTCTTCTTTTTCTCTCTTTTTTTTTTCCCGTTCTTTCTACTTATTTCTTTCATTTTGTATTACTTTATTTTTTTCTTCCCTGTCTGTCTGTTCTGTTCTGTCTTTTTTTTTCTTTGCATTTCTTTCTTTTTTATCATTCTTTCATCTCTTTCTTTTCTATCTCTCCTTCTTTCTTTTTTCTTTCTATTCCTTTATTTCTCTTGTTGTTTTTAATTGCATTCTTTCTTTCTTTCTTTCTTTTCTTCTTTCTTCTTCTTCTTTCTTCTTTCCGCTTCCTTCTTTCTTGTCTTCTCCTCTCTCTTCTTCCTATTACTTTTCTTCTTTTTTTTTCCAGTTTCTGTCTTTGTATTTTTTTCTTTTTCTTTTTCTTGTACTACTCCTTTTTTTTTTTTCTTTCTTTTTGTATTGCTTGCTTTCTTTGTTCAAATTCCTCTTTATTCCATCTTCCTTTCTCACGTTTTTTTTTTTCTTCTCATTTTCATATCCTCCAAACTTTTAAGGCTAAAATCAATTTAACTTCTGCGGTGATAGTCCCATGAAAAGGACCTACAGTAGTTAACGTAAATTCTAGGTCTGCCTCCTTTTTACTGCTTCTTTCTTTCTTTCTTTCTTCTTTCTTTCTTTCTTCTTCTTCCCTTCTTTTCTTTCTTTCATTCTCCTTCTTTAATATTCTATTCCTCCCTTGAATATTTGAACTGAAAAAAAAAAACCCCAACCCAACCTGATCGTTTACCGAGAGCATTTTCTTGTATGTCAATGTAACAGAAACTGCTGAACATCCTTGAAGAAGAGGCATGTATTCTCACAACTCTCTTTGTGTCTTTGTTATTTCACTTCCTTTCTCTTCACCGCCTTCTTCTCTTCTCTTCATTGTTTACCTTTGTTGTTTCGCTTGTGAACACAACTGCTTCGAGGTTGTTTATTTTTCCATTCTTTGCTCTCAGCTTCGTAGTAAACACATGGAAGAAGTAAACTCACAAATGTCTGACAGTCCACTCTGAAAAGCTTTGACGCTTCCATTTATTGACACACGCTCCCTAGGAGAAATCAATCATTTTATCACACACAGTAATTATACTTCTTGGGGGAAAAAAAAAGTATCCCCATCAACCCCCTCCCCTTCAATTCCCCCCCCCCCCCCCCCTCCCCCTCCTTTCTCAACTTCGTTCTGGATGCAGAGGGGAAGAGGGTGAGGCAAAAGGAATGGGGAGGGGGGAGGAGGGGGGGGGGGGGGGGGGGCGCTGTGGTGACTGTAATCCGCCTGTAAAAAAAAAAACAAAAACATGGATTCTACGATGCAGGGAGGAAAAAAAAATTGATTAGACCACAGGCGAACGGGAAGAGTAGTAGATGGAGGGAGGGAGAGAACGCTTAAAGGAAAGGGGAATAAGTTGTGTGTGTGTGTGTGTGTGTGTGTGTGTGTGTGTGTGTGTGTGTGTGTTGTTACCAATGAGGGAAAGGACAACCACAACAAGAACAGGCCTTTTTTTTTTCTTCTTACATCTTGCCCTCAATGAAGGGGGAAGTGTGTATGTGTGTGTGTGTGTGTGGTGTGTGTGTGTGTGTGTGCGTGTGTGTGTGTTGTGTGTGTGGTGTGTGTGTGTGTGTTTTGTGTGTGTGTGTGTGTTGTGTGTGTGTGTTGTGTGTAGGAGGAGGAGGGAGGAAAACTGGGCAGGAAGGGAGAGAGATGGAGCGAGGGAAGAGGGAAGGAAAACGGTTGTAGTCTCTACTGTCCAATACATCCAGGCTGAACGAAAAAAGCTTAATTACAGACAGAGTCAGAAGGAGGGGGGGGGGGAGGGGGGGGGAGAGAGGGGGTGAAGGGGAGGCTGGTACTCAGAGAGGAGAGGGAGGGGGAGGAGAGGGGGGTTGAGGGCAGGGGTCACAGACAGTGGGGGGGGGGGGGGGGGGGGTGGGAGGGGTGGGGGGGGGGTTGGGGGGGGGGGGGGGGGGGCGTTGTGAGAATTGCGATAGCGACAGAGGTAAAACAATAATCAGCACTTTCCGATGAGGCCGATCGGTTCTCCAACGACGTACAATCGCCGTTTTGTTCATTCCCAGTAGCAATGGGGGGGGTGGGCGGTGGTCTGGAATTCCTGACGCCCCCCCCCCTATTTAAAAAAAACCTCCCCTGCCTCTCCTCTGCTCCTCCTCCCCATTCCCCATCACTCTGCTCCTGCCTCCCGCCTCGTCCTTCCCCCCCCCC